>VZRZ01006813.1:0-16432 GCA_013398175.1 Climacteris rufus | reverse complement strand
CGTGCCGCCCCGGCCCTGGGCAGCGCCGCGGGGCCTCCGCACGGCCGGGCCGGGCTGGGCTGGGCGCAGGGTCGGGGCAGCGGGTGCGTGCGAGCCCCAGGCTGCTGTCTGCGGGTGTAGCCGGGCAGTGCCGCGCTTCACCCCCCGGCACGCTGGCTGCCTGCTGTGTGGCTGCGAAATCTGCTGTTTACCCCCAGTCTCCATCCAGCTCGCTGGGGTTGTGCCTCTACACCTGCAGAGCGCTCAGCTGTCCCGGTAACTCGAGGGCCCTGTTGTTTTAGCCATCATATGGAGCTTGGAGGACTGGAAGTGTGTGTAACGCTCGAGTATCAAATGTATTTTAATATTTTGCTCACTGTGCAATTTTGCTACTTTTCTGTTTTTAAAACGTATTTCAAGTAAAAATTACTGAAGTCTACAACTCCCTGAGAGGAGGATGTAGCCGGGTGTCAGTCTCTTCTCCCAAGCACCAAGCAACAGGACGAGAGGTAACGGCCTCAGGTTGCACCAGGGCAGGTTTAGGTTGGATGTTAGGGAAAATGTGTTCATTGAAAGGATTGTCCAGGCCTGGCACAGGCTACCCAGGGCAGTAGTGGAGTCACCATCCTTGGAAATGTTCCAAAAATGTGTGGACGTGGCACTCGAGGGCATGGTTTAGTGCTGAACATGGTGATGCTGGATTGATTATTAGCCTCAATAGTCTTCAGGTTCTTTTCCAACCTAAATGATTCTGTGGTTCTGTTGACTTGCTGTCAGAGACTCTTGACTTCTGGTAACTTGCCAGTGGCACATGGCAGGGGGTGAGAGTAGCATGGGAGGGTGGTATCTTGTCTTTTACCTCTCTATCATCCTTCCAGCCCAGAGGAGCAGACCAGTTGCTCTTCGCTGGGGGTGCAGTTGGTAACCAGTGCCATCTGATCATCTCAGACCATTTCTCTGCAGTCAGATTCCTTCTTAAATCCTTGGCATCCCTTTCTTGAGCTCTTCAAAGGAAAAAGCCAAACTAAATTAATATTAAACTAAACGGGGGCATCTTGTTGTTGAGAGACTCAGAAAGGAGTTGTCATGTACATGTAAAAATGGTTTGATCATCAGATCCAAACCTTCAAGATTTTGGTTGCCAGCATTTCTGTATAAAGTTTGTGAAAATCATCCAGGAGTTTTACAGGAAGTAGCAGTTCGTGTTTTCACTGCACGACAGACAACATTGAGGTTTCTGGAATGGATGTTTGCAAGTTCTGTGTGTTATGGACAATGTCAGAGAGATGCTTTGGATTTTGTGTCTATTGTATTTAAATGTATCTGCTTAATGATCCTGTCTGTTTGCTTGATAAACTTAAGGAGGCTTTTAAGGGGAAAACAAACCAAAGATGCTACCACAATAAAGATGCAGTGGTGTCAGAGACAGTGTCAAGAGTCCTTATGTAAATAGTAGTGGAGTTATTAATTGGAAATGTGTACCTGGCTGACTTAAAGTGGTTGGCAGCATTTATGTTCCCAGGGCCCAGGCTGAGATGAGAGTGCTTACATGTTGCAGCATGGCAAGGAGGGGCTGATTTCAGCCTACAAGTTTGAAATGCAGCTGTATTTAGTCATTTACTGTTATAAATATGAAGTGGCAGTGCAGGTCCTTAGGGCCCTGTGGCTTTATCCGGAAGGGGAGCAAAAACAGATCATGGAGAAGTGTATGCAGGGTACTGTGACAGACAAAATCCTGTTTGATGTTCCTTACACAGAAAGCAATGTGAAGTCTTTTCTGGTAAGAATAGTTAAGCAGAACCAAAATTACAAAGGGGGTTTTGGCAACCATTATAACCTGAAAGTTCTGTTTTGTGTTGTGCCAGTGGCTACTGACAGCTTTCAGGGACCACACACTCCACCACAGGCGTATGGAGCAGGAGTGCAGAGGTGTCCAACATGCTGGCTGCTGCCAGGGTCTGGCATGTCCCTGCATAGGGTAGGAATTGTCTCTGACAAACTCCCTGTGAACACTCTGCTACTAAATCAGGAGGAACTTCAGAAGGGGTGTCCCTGTCACCCCTGAAGTTTTTTGTAGCAGACAGTCTGGCACTTTATTGTCACATACAATCGGGGTTTTTATGTGCTGTGCTATTTCTAAGAGCAGAGTATATTTCAGCAGCCTTACAATGCCAGCACTTAGTGTAGTGGCTGGGTCACTCAGCAGCTATTGCCAGAAACCTAATTGCCCATTTGGAAGGAAGGATCGAGAGATGTCATTTTATAAAGGGTTTCAGTGAGGATGACTTGTACTTGCAGGTGGAAAGGGGTGAGTGTGTTGCTTTGTTACTGTCATTTGCTACTTGTGTATTTATCATCAGTAAATCAGTCATGATATTTTATAATTTATTTAATAAATTATGAATTTATTATGTTTTATAATTGTTTTATAATCTGTTTTATCCTCTGTTTGAGGAGCTGCTGGTTACAAATAATGCCTTGCTGTTCTCTGATATCTATTACTTGTACTTCTTTCCTTCCATGTGTGCAGACAGGAACAGGGTGTATGCTGGTGTGGGTGCTTGTGCTGTGTGCCAGACACTGCCTGGCCTTTGGGTAGCAGAAAAAACGGGGTGTGTATGGTGTGTAATGGGCTTTTAGTAATTGTAAATCAATAACATGAACTTATTGGTCATGTTTTCTTCCCAACTGCTAAAGACAGTTCCTGAGTTTTCTGTCTGCCCATTTGACAAGTTTATGTTTCTGCTGAGTAAGGAAAATACCAACTCTTTTTAAGCAACTTTTAGGTCAGATTCAGTGTCATGGTATCCAATCTCAGCTGTATTTGCTTTTCCATAGGGCTGTCAGAGTTCACTGCCAGCTCCTCAGCTCCTTCCCAACACCTCCACGCTTGAACAAACCTGCTCTTGGCTCCAAAATCTGTGGGACAGCATTGAGCCCGGTTAGGTTAATATTCTGGTGGAGGAGAAAGTGTAACTACTGTACTATAGAAAATTTCAAATTTGAAATTAGATTCAATCCTTGTGCACTCTGAGGGCATTAAAATGCCTGGCAATGCTACGCCTGTGCTTTAAACTGTGGTAAATTGACCTGCTCTCACAGTTTTCCTGCCCTGAACTGTCTGGGCAAGAACTGGCTAAAGGTATGAATGTCCCTTTATTGCTGGGGTGACTCCTTAAGAAACAGTCTCCTTAGCATAAGGATTTTAAATTGTTCTTGCAGTATCTGTTGTTGCTTTGAAGCAGCGAGACAGAAGCTGTCTGTGCAAAATATCCCAAACAACCCCTCCCTAAATTCTCAAGACCTGATGGCACATCAGTAGCTCTGTTGCAGTCATGAAGTTACCTTGTTTGGTGTTCTTGTTACTCAAAAATGTACATAATGGGTATGTTCACTATTTAAAAGCTGCTGCCTGTGGACAGTGAGTATAAAACCTCACAGCAGAGCCGTGCTTGTACCCCCCTGCCTGGGCAGTGTGTGGGAGCGAGTCTGTGCCCTGACAAAGCTGATGTAGCTCCTGGGGCTGGATGGGCCCAGGGGCATCACTTGGTGCCTTCAAATGCACATCTGTGCTGTCCAGATATCCTTAACACTCCAAAACAGGATGCCACATTCCATCTGCTAGGATTAGTGGGGCTTGTCTTGTTTGTTTTCTTTAAATTTAGTATCTGGGGTACAATTCTGTACTGGCGGGCAGTGTCAGGGTGGGAAATTTCACTTTTCTGCTTTGAAGGCAGTTCCTTGTGTGGTTTGGGCAGAGATTTCTCAGAATTAGCAAAAAGACAAAAGATTTTGAAAGAAAGAGGTGAGGTACTGGAAGGATAAGATATTTCTACTCTGCTTTTATTGAGGTGGTGTTGAGCTTGATAACTTCTCTTCAGGAAATGTTAAACCTTGCAGCCCATCCTAAATATTGAAGTACTCTGGAGAGGTACAGGTACAAGCAGGTGAAATGTCTGTAGGGGTGGGGAGAAAACCAACTGCTTCATGGGTGCTTCTCAAAAACAGAACATCCCGTTGGGTGGGAGAAGCATCTTGCAGGTGCCTGAGTCAGGCATTAGATGTTTTCTTGTGGCAGGCACAGTTTAGCAGAGAGGCCAACAGCATGGTCTCATTCTCTGCTCCTACCTTTTGCCAGATAGTAAGAAAATGTAGCTGCCCTTGAACTCTTGGAGAGGCCTCTGCACCATAGTGTGGTGCCCCAGGGTGCAGGTTTCAGGTGGCAGCAAAAAGCCCTTGGTAAGGCTCAAAGACCATCATACAAGGTGATGGTTTAATGTGTATATGTGAATGAAAAGTGCCACGAGGACAGGGAGTGCTCATGACTGCTCAGAAATTGCACGTGGCTTAAATGGGATCCTCAGATGGTCACAGGTACCCTCACTGGTGCAGCTGCTGCTCACAGACACCTGCACGCTGCCTGTGCAGGACAGGGAATGACAGAAACAGGGACATGACACTCTGAGCCTGCTTTTATTTCACTTTGTATACTCATTCTGCTGCTTTTAGCCTGTTTGTCAAAGTGTTATTTAAAATTCAATTGCTCTGCTAGCTGTAGGATCCTGGTTTAATGCATATTTTGTTTAAGTGTGCAGAAGGTACAGAGTTGTTGTGACACTGAGAATCACTACAAATCATGTAGCTGAGGTGGAGAAGAGTGAGGAATCTTCATCCCCTGAATAGTGTTTGCATGGACACAACTTCACAGTGTCCTGGTCCTTGCCTCAGCTCTTTGTCATGCCAGTGAGTTGATTTGAAGAGAAATTTGATCTCAGCCCCGAATCAGAGAATCTGGAACTTCTCACAGCAAAAGGAAATTGAACAGCAAGTATGTCAGGGCCTTGTGTTTGTGACAGTACACTACAGCAGCCTGGGCAGTGAGCTGTGGAAAAGTGAGGCATTAGAAACACATGGAAATAAAATGGTGTTTGTATAAAAATTAAGAAAATAACTGGCATCCTGTTGTGCCCACATCTCTCTGGGCTGCATCAGTAGTGGTTTATTCTTGTTTGAATAGGAGTGGCACTGGCACTGTAGAAGTTACTAGTGTGTGATGGTGACACTGGGGGGTTTTCCTGAACCCTTTCCTGTAAATGCTGTCAGTGCTAAACAGATGCAGAAAAATTACAGTATAATAGCAAACCCAGTCATACTACAGAAAGGGCAAGAGCTGTGTGTATGTGCAGTGCATGGTGACAAAGTTTTTTGGCTATTTTCTTTCATTCCCTTGTTTATCTTCTCTAAATTGCAGGGCAGAAAGGGCTGATGGTTATGTATTCTGGTAGCCAGAATACCATAAAAGCTTTTGCTTTAAATGGGGGTTGTGCAGGGGGGTGTGGGTGTGTTTTGAGTTTGCTTTCTTTGCTGCTCAGTTATAAAGTTCTGTACTGACATTTTAACACTCAGTTCAGACATGGTAATGGATGTTCTTTGTCTAAATCTGATAAGACCACAGTAATCTTTGGAACCAGTCTGCCTATATCTTAATCTAGGGATTACAGACAAGCAGCTATAGGAAATGCTATGCTCCTGCAAGATCCATTGGTGATGTATTGGAAATTACGCTAACCCACAGCAAGTCTGGATCTGTGTATTTGCAGAGGTTTGGGTTGATAGAAAAAGATGTGTTTTATTTGTATGTGTACTTCCCTGGTAAAAATGTACTGCTTTTTGAATGTCCTTTCTCTTCACTTTTGTGTGAAATCCTTCCTTAAAAACCTTGATGGCTCTTTGGCAGAGCTGCTGTTATAAAACACATTAGTTTTAAATGTCATAATCTGACTTCATAAGTGATAGAAAAATTCTCTTTAGTGATTTATTAACTTTAGGGCTGTATTTGATTAAATATCTATCAGAGCTTGACTTCTAAATGATTTAGAACATTCTCCCTTTGGAAAGAGAGAGGAATGCCCAGCCAGAAGTTCATATTGGTGTAATTTCAAGTGAATGGGTCTTTGAAAGCACATGGCAGTGTTGTGTTTCCCTAACAGATAGTTCAGGTTTCTAAATTTAGGTGGTGGTGATAATTTCATTTTAGCTATTTAACCATTTGTAGGAAAATGAAATTGACAGAATTTAAAATAGCTTGTTAATGAACTGCTGTGGTTTGTCCTGTGTGTTCTTTTATCTCCAGATCAGTCATATTGTCATCGGCTGCAGCACGACATGTATTTCCTTACAAGCACGAGCCGACTGAATGAGCAAGTGGTTGATAAAATTGTTCTTCAGCTTAACAGAGTCTATCCCCAAATTCTTACCAATGAAGAAGCAGAAAAGGTAATTTCATGAGTAACTAACTCGATGCTATATCTCTCTCTGACTGTTGAGTTGTTTTGCGGGTCACCAGCCCGGCTACCCTCTTCCTGACATGACTCGTGGTGCCACGTGCAGCCAGTCTTTCTCCTGCTTGCTGAGCAGTTGTATCTGGAATCTCCTGTAAGAGGAGCAGTCACAGGGCTGGCATGTTCCCTGTGCCAAGTGGTTACAAGAGAGAACACTCTGTTCATCAGCAGCTCAGTGCCCCAGGCCCTGCCGTGATGGGGAGCACGCGGTCGCACAGCTGCTCCCTGGGCAGGAGGGCACCACATGCCCAGCGTGCCACCCTCCTCACATGAAGTGCTGTGGAGTGGCACACCAGGTCATCTGTGCTGCATCCAGCTATGTCCACAAAATCATCTCTGTTAGCTCCATCAGTTTTAGTAACCAATTAATAATTCTAAGTATTGGTAGGGAAGGGGGGTTGTTAGTCCTCCAGGTAAGTGTGGAGCTGTGGAAAGTGGATGGAGTTAGTAATATCTTGCAGTGGTACCACCCTTCCTGGCATGAAACTTTTGAAAATGGGTGGCTGTTTTTAGGGAGAAAAAGCTGCTAAGCTTGTGTGGAGACAAAATTCAAGTCAGCTAAGAGCTTCCCCAGTCCTGCTTATAACAGTTTGTACTTGCCCTCTGCTGATTTCGTGTCTGAACAGGGTTTTGGCATATCAGTATTTTAACATTAGGAAAAATAGGTCTAATTTTGCCATAATCAAACTCCATGGGAACAATTAGTGTTTTGTGGTGTAGAGCAGAGCTAGATCATCAGCTGAGCCAATCTTGCCACTTTCCTCAAGAGCTTCAAAATAAATACATAAAGAATCTGTGAAACATGGTTTGTCACTTCTGCACTTACACAGAAATGAACTGCTTTTTTTAGGTCCAGGCAAGCTTATGTCAACTCTATTAAGTGTTAGGGAGCCTATAATCTCAGCTGTATCTAGTAGACCCTGTGGGAATTTTGTCAGAATAAGGAGTGTTGTGTAAGGTCTGTGGCATTCCTGTCCCCCTCAAGCAGGAATCATTCCTAACTCAGTATGCACCAAAGGTTATCCACTGTGAAATATGAAATATGATGCTCTGCTGAGAATGGCTTTGGATGTTTTCCAGATCAGCTGAAATCAGTTTGATGTGTAAGGCTAGGGATACATTTTCCTTCTCTTTGTGAGTTCTCCTAATACTGATCACATTTAGCACTACAGAAAAAATGTATTTTCCTCGGCAGCTGCTTGCCAACCTGAGTAATGGGAATTTGTTCCTATTGAACTGGGTATACAGCAGTTAATTGTGCTGGAAACAATGAAAAACAATTAAATATGTAATCTTGGGATGATGAACACTCCAATATTGGGACTAGGATAAGCAGTATAAAGTGCCTTTTTGGGGATCATTACTAGACACCTAAGGGCAAACTTGAAGACATCAAACTTTGTATCAAATTATAAGATTTGCTGAAATTTTCTAACAGCTGTCAGAATCAAACTGTAGAATAGCAAGCACCATGTTAGGTTGGATGCAGGAAGATATCAAATGCAGAGTGGCTTTCACTTGATAAGGACAGAAAAAAGCGTGAGGAGAGGCAGAGACACCTGCTGTCCATCAGACAGTGCTGACCAGATGGAGGTCACTGCTGTGCAGTGCATGATGTCCCTTTTAGTTTCCCCTTATGTTTTTTACCCATTCTTTTAGTAAATATCAGAGAAGCTCCATAACTTTCCTCCTTGGCATAGTGATGTAAAATTGATCTCCAGCTGTTGTAATTGCTCTTCTGATGAGTGCTTTTCTCTTACAGTTCAGGAATCCAAAGGCATCACTCCATACCAGACTCTCAGATCTGTTAAAACACCTCCAAAAGAAAGGAGACAGACACTGTCAGGAGTTTTACAGGGCTCTGCAGATCAATGCTGAACAGCTGTTTAATGACCTGCCAAGCAGGAAAATCTTGAGTAAGTTGATTTGTAAGTTGATTGAGTTGTGCATTTCCTCACCAGTGTATTAGAAAACCTCATTTCAGGTGAGGTTTAGGTTATTTAAACAACCTAAACAGCTTATAAATAATACAAAGAAACAAGTTACTTAATAATTTTTGGGGTATACCGTAATTCCTTCTGACTTGAGTTTTCCAACAGCTGTAAGGGGATTTGACTTCTTGTTATTTGTTGATTAGTGTGGTCAGAACTCTTTGACTGTTTAGAAATATGAAATATGTCTTTAAAACAGTTAAAATGCAACATGTCAGACACCTGTATAGCTCCTGTGAATTGCAGCTTCTCTTTCATAGCCATTGCTACATAATGGCTTATTTATTTCTTCTGTGTTTATTCTGACTTGTAACACATGACAAACATTACAAACCTCTAATTTGTTAAGCTCATAAGTCTGCTGGTCCAAAACCTTGGCTTTACCTCAACCCATGAATCGCGTTGTGTGTAGTTTAACGTGAAACACACACTCATAGGCCCTTGCACTGATGGACTCTGGTATTAAAATCACTTAGGACTTGTTTTGTGCAGCTGACAGGCCTGACTGATGTCCATAAAGCTGCTCTCCAAATACACCTGTATGCACTTCAGAAGGACTGAGCCTCAGACAGTGCTGACACTGACTAGAAGGGTAAAGGCTCCATCCTTCAAAGGAACTCATTTCTTGCAGGAGAAGTTTCGAGCCTGACTTGCCAATGTGCGATAATGCTTGGTGCTGCTGTGTCTTGGTATTTTTTTTTCCCCCCTACCTAAGAAACAGAAAATAACAACTGTTCCAAGTGTATGGCAAACATGTTTGGGCATCCCACCCACTGAAATGACTTGAGGAGCTTGAGGGAAGGTTCCCATATATACCTAAGGAAGCTACAAAAGGACTGCAGTTTAAGAAATCCTTATAAGGTATCTGTCAGCACTAATGCTTCACCAGTCAGTTGATTTCTAGTTGTAAGAAACTCCATTAGGTGCCAGGGAAAATTACGGATGTGAGACAAACTCCAGTGACATTCGAACCATTACTCCAAAAGTCTGTAGGTTGACCTCTTTTGTTTATGTGGTGAAAATGTAATGTAAAATTGTAATTACCTTAGGTTTGTCTTTCATTTTGAAAGAAGTGATTTGTATCTACCCAATGCAAACTGCTGGAAGACTTTTCCTGCCTGCACAGGGAGGCTGCAGAGTTACCCCACATCCCTCCCTGATCCCTTTTGAGCTGGGGAAGTCTGGGCCCATACTGCCTCAGAATGTTGGATGAGCCCCAATCCCATTGACTGAGCCTCTCAGCAGCTTGAAGGCAGGGCTTTGGTGTGATGTTCACCTTGCAGAAGTCATGTGCTTTGGGGGGCAGGCTCTTAAATCAAATAGTCTTGGTCATATCATTTTTATTTGGGTAGAGCTTGAGAAATGGGTTTTTCTGGCAGGCTGACTAGGAGTCAGCAGACAGCCTTTTTGAGTTAAGAGCAGTTTGAGAAGTTTTAGTGTGGTCACTAAGAACAAAATTTCAAGACTGTTTTGATGTTTCAGAGTGGAAGCTTTGTTAATGTTTAACAGCGCCTTCTACAAGCCATTTCTGAAAATCTATCTTTACAGGGGACTTGGATAGGGTCTGTGGGGTGTTTTCATTTTTAGCTAGAGCAGGAACAGTCTCATCCTTGCACATGATTTATGTGGTGACTCCGAGTATTCCTCAGGTAGCCACGAGTAGGCAGGGTTAGGGTTTCTCATGTTCAGACAATGCATAGCAAATACCTGTACTAGAAGTGCTTCATGTTAAACATACAGCTGCTTGTGGTGCCCAAAAACTGTTTTGCTGCTGCTGCATTGTGCAAAGGGACTTCAGTAACCATCAAAATTCATTAAATTGTCTGTGTCTTGGTACACTCTTTTATGTTACTGTCCTCAGAAGGATGAGAATAATTTAAAGAACTGAGTTAAAATGTTACTCTGTGCTGGGACTCTGCAGTTTCTTTCTGTTGACCTAAGAAAGCAATATTGATGTGATTGTGTTAATATGCTTGCTGCTTCTCAGAGTTCTGTAGTTAAAACAAATGTCTGTGTTCTGGATTGAATGGTCAAGAAACATCTGTGCAGTTTTTTAAGCTGAAACCACAAACTTATTCTTCAGGGAAAGCTCCTTTTTCAGTAAAATGTGTAAGTTCTCATTTAAAGTTAACCTGGACATTTTCAATATTAAAGGCATTATCCTTCAGACCTCTAACACGTGCAATTTGTTACTCAAATGTTGCTCCCTGGATGCATTCAAGGCTGTGGGGTCCTGAGCACCACGCTCTGATTCTATAATACTCTTAGCAGTAGTTGCTAAATTTAACACAAAGCATTTACAGAATTGTCACTAGAATTTGCAAATGTGAAGAAAAGGGAGAATCCCTAACATGGGGATTTTGTTCTAAATGCAGATTGAGCTGAAACAAGCAGCATTACAAATACCTGGAGTAATTATTGATGAGGACATGGATGAACCATGGCCAGGATGGAGTTCTGTAATAGATTACATACAGCTGTCCATAGGACAGATTCTTTTTCTACAGAGCAAATCCTTTCAAATATTTCTTTTTCATCTTTGAAACAGCTTTAAAATTTGAGCTAGAACAAAATTTCTCTGCCAGTGAAGTGTCTGGCAATGTCTGAGCATTCCCACTAGAGGGAGGGTGAGGCCCACGGTGTGTGCAGCCTCGGAGCTGTTGAAGCAAACGGGAGTTTCCCAGTGACTCACAGAATGTTTTTATTTCTCTCAGTGCTGACACAGACTAGAAGGGTGAAGGCTCAGATCAGCCCCACGCAGCGATAGGCAGAGATTTGGCCGTGCTGTCTGTGCAGTGTGAGGATTTCCAAGCTGCAGTTCCTAGGGAGGACATCAGCCCCTCCAAGGGCAGGCTGGGTGAGGCTGCCAGGAGCACAGGCTGCTCACAGGGGCTTTGCAGCAAGTCTTGCTGCTTCAGTGACTCTCAGGCTTCACAGCAAAGTGCTCCAGTTGTGTCTGTCGTGCTCCAGTGCTCTCTCCCCACGGAGAGGGACGTCCTTAGCAGAGAGGTGTTCACCTCCTGCTCCCTGGGTGGGCAGGGCAGTTTTCCAAGGCACCTCTGCTACCTCCAGGTAGGAGAAAAAGAGCAGTTGAAACCAATCAGCCTCAAATCCTTCCCTATTCAGAGAGCCAGATTCAGAGCTCTGGCTTTTTTGGCTTCCCTTTTTTAACCCTCTTAACCTTTTGATGGTTGGACTTGGTGTTCTTAGAGGTCTTTTCCAACCTTTATGATTCTGTGATTCTATGACTACAAACAGGTTTGGGTAAAACAGTTGTTTTGCAGATTGGTGATGTGTTACAGAAAGTCACTGCTCTGCTGTGCCTGGTGACAGCTGTGTGTGTGCCCCTTGTGCAGGCAGTGTGATCTCCACATGTTGGCAAAGGCAGCTCTGAAGGGATCTTTCTGCCCAGAGTGGAAGCTACTGAACACCTTGTCTTAAGGCCAACCTCCTTTTCTACTAGAATTTGCAGAAAGATAGAGGCCAAAATTACTTGTGCCAAATGTTAGCATGTAGAACCTACAGATTTTCAAAAAAGCTGGCCATGTCTTCAGCTGAGACCTGAATTTAGATAAATAATCTGCACCAAAAAGTTTTTTCCCTATGCTTTATCTGCTAAATACATCAATTCCCAGAGATTTGCTCAAGAACAAAGAATGGTGATACATTACATTATAGAGGTGTTTTCAGATTAGTGCATTTATTAACAAATAGTTTGTATTTATTACCATGAAAAGTGCTGACATTGTGAAAGGATTAGCTCCTGCTTTCCTAATTTGGGAAACAAGTGTAATGTTATTTATGTGATCAGTGCTTAAGCAAATCAGAGGTGGGGCTGCAGCTATTTGTAGTAGCATTCAGATGACTCTGTGCCTGTGTCTTTTGATCAGTCCAGTTTAACTCTAGCAGTGATTTACCACTGGAGGGGTTAATACTTCTGTCAATATTGGATATTGTTCTGAAATACGTTGTTTTGCAGCATTTTGCATGTGCTGATTATGTTTGTTTGCTTGAGCTGAATACTAACTTTTCATGTGTTGCTTTTATTCCTAGAAACCTCAGATCCCACAGAGATAGACACTGACAAGGAGCAATATATGCTAAATGACAGGGGTAAATAAATCATACAGTGTCACCGGATGGAATGGCTTTGCAGACTGTGATGCAATTTATTAGATCATGTAATTTGCACTTCATGTATCAACTGCTTTGGCTTATGATGTCTTTACTGTCACAAGTTAAGTAGAATTAATGGAGGAAAATGTACTGAACTACTGTTGAGAAAACCAGTGCCAGGAAATTGAAGAGACTGTAGAGTTTAATCAATATTTACAATGGTATTCCTTGTACTATTACAGCTAAACTCTTCATTTCCTGTGATTTCTTCAATGCTTGAACAGTAAGGTCTGTTTAGCTGCTGCTGTCATTTTGCATAAGGCCATCAGGTTTTTCTTATATGACTTTCAATTTTTTTTTCGGTTTTTTTAAGCTCTCAATTTAAGTACAAATCATTTGAAAGCAAAGACAGAAAGGAAGCATGAACTTAAATATATTTTTCTAAGGAAAACATGTTAATTACTTTCATCTTCCTCTGTTCAATGCCATATTACAGACACAAATATTTTATTCATGGTAGGATATTTTGAAAAGGAAAACCTGATAGAAAGTTGAAGAATTTTCCAAATTTATAATGAACTATTGTATAATTTGAGTTTAATTAATATTTTATTTAGAAATTTAGATATAATTATGAGAGATTCAAAACACCTTCTATGAATTATGTCTTTTTTCCAGTTTCCTGAGAGAAAACTGAAACAAGGGGAAGAAATACTATTTAACTCGATGTACATTTTTGTCTGTGGTGGTGGTGGTGTTTCTCTGGATATTGAACCAAATTGCTGTTCAGATGTTTTCACATTGCTGTTGCTGTCTGCAGCATAATAGTACAGGATGAACAGAGAAAGTGCTTGGAAATAAGAAAATGAAGTAATACATTATTTTATTTTTACTTATTATTCTTTTTATTTTTTCCTGAGCTGGCCTCAGACTGGAGATTGTTTGGCTGCTGTCCACCCTCCTTAGGACGTTATATCCCAAGGAGCAACCAAATCCTTGCTCCCTGTCTGTTTCTCCAGTGTCCTTGCCCATGCAGTCAGCTCCAGGAATTTGTTAGTCTGCAGTACACTTGTCCTTAAATTGATAGGTGTAGTTTAATTGTATCTCTGTTTCTAGTGAAATAGTAAATACAAATAGAATATTAGGTAATAAAGAAGCAGATATAAATCTTTATGTTGTTTTGTCAGTGGATAAGTATGAAATGGAAAGGTTTTATTGAACATCGGTAATTCCATCAGTAATTCCAGGCAGGCAATTTCCAGGGGAAGATTTGTCTTAGGTGCACATGTGGCTTTTCTTCTCAGCCTCTTCTTCTGTATACAATGTTCATTGTAAACATGAACAAGAATGTTTGCTCTTTCCAGAAAGTGGAGTTTGTGGAAGATCTGTGGGGGATAAAAAAACCTCCTAAAAATGTGCTTCCAAGGGCTGCAGCCTCTTCCCCAGAGCAGGGCTGGGGCTGTGTATGGAGTGAAGTGCCTTGCTGTGGGGAGGGCCCAACAGCCTGGGGAGTGTTTGTTTAGTGTTTAAAGTGGGGGTTGCAATGTTGGAGAGTGAGGAAACATCTAAGGAGGCTTTGCCTTAAATTCCATAGGCTGTAGCTAGAGGAGCAGAGGGAAACAGGGAATGGTGGCAAAGCAACTGCAGTAAGAATGAATTGCAGTCTAGTAAACGTGCTTCATAGTACATTAGTTACAGAACACACAGAATTGTGGATGTGTTAGCTTCATTTGAATATGCCTAATTGGTAGCAGTTGGTGATTTATGAACTGAGGTAAACTTCTGCTGCCCTGTTCTGTCTTAATGCATTTCTTTTCCCATTTTCTCTAGGCCCGGTGTTTTTCCTCGCCTGTTTCAGTGTGGCTGCAGGACTGGCCCTGTTCTGGTATTGCTGTAGCTCAGGTGAGCTACTTGGGGGTTCCTCTTGGTTGCCTTCCCTGTGCAGCTTTGCAGTGAGCTGGGCTCCTCATCTGACAGGGCTCCTTAACAGGGGGGTCAAGGTGTCATCATTCATTAATGAGCTCAGCACACAAATGGCACATCAGACATGCTGAGGTATAAATAATGTATATTTTCTCTACAGAGGATGCCACAAATAGGGGCTCTTTTTAAAGACAGTAGTCATGTGAGCTCCTGTTGCTATAGGAATGGGTTATGATTCCCAGCAGTCATGAGACAGACCCAAATGTTCTGGCTCCCTTGGGAGCTGGTGGATGTTTGGCCAGTGCCAGGGCTGGAGGATGCTGGCTGGATTTGCTGAGTCCATGCAGCTACAGCCATCCCCATGCTGCTGGCTCTGGGTGTTGGCTCTACCTGGCAGTCACCTACTCCACACCATCCAGTGCTGTGCTCAGGTGTGAAGTCGCCCCCTTTCCTAACTCCTCTTTCTGTCTGAACTTGCAGCAACGAATCTGAGTAGATTCATTGTTCTTCACTCTGGACAGTTGATTTCTACAATTTGAAGGAAATGGGCTTTCTCCTAGAGTTATTGTCAATTGATTTTTATTTTTTTGCAGGTGCTGCTTCCTAGCTAAAATGAAACTTAACTGTGTTCACTTTCTCTTTTTCCTTTCATCCTCATTCTGTTTTAGAAACGAAAGTCATAGGAAGAGCCAGGAGAATCTTGGGCTTTTCTCCTATTATCATCAGAAGACACGTTAGAAATATTTGTATGTTGTATTTGGAAGACATATCAAGAAATTAAGGCAAAGTTGTCTCTTCGCTTGTCTGTACAGTACAATGGCCAAAGGAACCCAGTGGTGCATAGATATTAATGTCCTAAACTCATACCAAAGATTTTATTAACTAGCTTCATCAATAATTGCCTTGCCTTCAGATGTATTCAGAATTTCAGCTATAAATGTCCTTCCTTATGGGAAGGGACCATTTATTTTTGTAAATGCTTATTTTAAAATATTTATCATTTGTATAAAAAGTATTTTTAATACAAGCTTTAAAATTATCTCCTAAGTGAGCATGGGTCTGAAGCCATGTTTGCATATGTATTTTATACTGGAACGAGGGGTCACAACTGTTTGAAGAATGCTGGCCTGTCTTGTGAGAGTTAAGGAAAGCACTTAAACACATGCACTCAAAGCCTTACTAAGAAATGGATCTCCATCTCAGAACTGTTTGTTTTGTCTGGATCTTTTATAGTTACTGCCTGAGCTCAGGTGGGCACTAGCACCTGTGAAAAGTTCATGGGGGTCAGTTCCCTTTGTGTCTGCCTTGTTTTCACCATGTCTTCTGATTCCCTCTTGGTGCCTGATCCCAGCCTGCCGTGTTCCCAGTCACACTCAGCTGCTGGCCCAGGCTGGAGTGCCCTGGAGCTGGTGCAGGATGGTTCCCAGCCCATGGGGTGTCCCAGGGTCTGGAATATCTGAAATATCTACAAAGATGTTCCAGATTTATTTAGCTCTCCTTTTCTCAAAGAAGTGAATGGAGGCTCTGCAGGGAGACCTGGACAACTGACAGGGCTGGGAAATCACCACCCACGTGAAGTTCAAGAAGGGAAAGTCCCAGATCCTGCACCTGAGATGGGACAACCCTGGGTGTACGGACAGGCTGGGGAATGAGATGCTGGGAAGCAGCGTTGTGGAAAGCGACCTGGGGGCCCTGCCTGATGGAAAGTTAAACACGACTCAGCACTGCCCTGGCAGCCAGGGGGGACATCCATATCCTGGGGGGCATCAGGCCCAGCATGGCCAGCCAGGCCAGGGAAGGGATTGCCTGCTCTGCTCTGGGGCAGCCTCAGCTCGAGTGTTGCGGGCAGTTCTGGGCACAACAATACAAGAAAGACATGTAGCCATTAGAGAGTGTCCAAAGGAGGGGCATGAAGATGGTGAAGGGTCTATGAGAGGAACCATAGAGGAGCAGTTGAGGTCAATTTGACTATTTCGTCTGGAGAAGGGAAGACTGAGGTCAAACCTCACTGGGGACTGCAGCTCCAATCTCTGCTCCCTGTGAGCAGGGATGGGGCCCAGCAATGGCTGGAGCTGTGCCAGG
>VZRZ01006808.1:126688-139274 GCA_013398175.1 Climacteris rufus | reverse complement strand
GGGAGGGAGGGAAGGAAGGAAAAAACATTCAGTGCTTACAAATTTGACAAAGTGACCATGACCGTTATTAACAAAAGCTCTCTGGGTGCACAGCCTTAGAAGCAGATGCTGAAGATTTGTAAGGCAGGTCTCATTTATTATGGTGTAAGACCATAGCTTCTCTGCCTTGATCACGACTCTACCATGATTCAAAACAGAATCTGGACTATATATTTTATTTTTATTCTCTCAGCATTGTTTATTAAAAATAGTGTATGAGGTAATAATATAGAAGAATAGAATATTGTTCAAATATAGCTGCTAAGTAATCAGAGCCTCATTATCTGAACCATGTTTGAAGATTTCATATGAACATAGAAAGTCTGACATGTTCAACATTTAATAGCTTTGCAATAAATATCCTGCCTGGTTTTTTTTCAGGTTTGTTAAAACTCAGACCAGGATTGATTCAATGACAAGAATTTAATAAAAAGAATAGTTTAAGTCTACAGAAACTTCCATAATTGTAATGAACTCTGCCAATGACCAGAATAAACTTCATACAGCAGAGTTTGAGCAGTTTACCAGGTGCAAGATAACCCCAGTAGACCTTGCTGCTCAACAAATTGTCTTTTTCTTTTATCATTATTATCTAATGCTATGTAACACAGCATTTTTAAAGTAAAATATACAAAAATGGACTGTGTTTTTTTTAAATTAATTTACGTATTCTCTATTTACTGCCTTCAGGCTGTTTTTCTAGGTTGTTTCTCTTCTGCCTCCTCCTGCTCTCACTGTGATTTGAATAAAAGGGCTGCATTTTTAGTTGAGTTCTCCTGTCTTTCACAGAAGTGCTAAGCTTGGAATTTTCTTGGGCTTCCTTCAGTTCTTTAGTCTCCATTACAACAGCTGGACACCATTTTAAGGATTACCAGAGCAGATATTAGAAACTTGTCAGCTGTGTTCAAACAGTAGGCAAACCCTTTCAATTACTTAAAATAAACATGCAATTTGTTGTGAGAATTTATGAGTACAAACACTGAATCAAAGCTGCTGTATCAGAATACCATAAATTCATTATCTTCTTTTCAGAAGGTTCATGGCTCATCTTTGATATGTATTTTAGAGGTTGTTTCTTCAATTCTTAATGGTACAATGTTGTCAATACCAAAACAAAAGCAAATTGTTTTGCACTAATATCCCATTAATTGATATCTGTTTCTTCTTTCACATATAAGCTTTTCCCCAAATCCCTGAGGTTTAAGCAATTCTCGAAGTTATATTACATAGTGTTTCATACCCCTTCATACCTGATGTCATTACAAGATATTGTTGACTTTTAATCTTTTACCAAATAATGTATTTTATTTTCCTTTCTCTTCTTTCTTTTTAATACACTTGTCTTTTAAGGATTCAAGCTTTGTAATAATACATAATGCAAAGATTTCATTAAGAAATTTGATAACATTTCACAGAGAATTGTACACTAAGGCATGAATTTGCTTTTCTCACTGCTATACACTAAATGCAAGGATAGCTATCTGGGACAGCAGTTTTTTGTAACCATTGTTGCTAATAGCTGGAGCTGTTCCTATGTGTTCAGAATCTAAGCCCTATTCCATGGAATTTGGGATTCCCCAGAGGTACCTCATCAAAGGCTTTTTCTTCTATCTTTGTCAATTATCTTTAAAGGTTCTTATCTGCACTAACGCAATTTTAAACTAAGTCTTCTAGTATTTAATATCAAATCTCAATATCATTAAAAGAAAAAATGATACACTTTCTGGGGTGTAATGCATATTTGTAAATGTTTAACTTTTCAAGGAAATAAAAAAAATAGGCAAAAAATTATCACAGTTTAGTAAAAATCTGTCTGTTACTGGCTCATATCAAGCTCTCATACACCTTATTTATTCCTCTTTCACCTTCTTACTATATACCCATATGAATTTCTCACCAAATAAAGCTATGTGCTGTCATCTTAATTTGAACCTCCCATCCCCCTACACAAAGACTCGACTCATAAACTCTCACTCAGGCAGTTTATCCTTATGACAAATCAAAAAATTTATTCTGAGGACTAAATCTTAAGACCTTAAAAGACCCAAAAGGGTTCCAAAAGACCTTGATAATTAATGTATAATCTGGACGACAAGCAAACCATACACTTGCAGTGTATGTATATTCAGAACAACATGACCATAACTGCTGTAAACAAATTCTGCATTGTCACATGTTAACCCAATTCACCAAATCAAGAGGTTTACATGAAAACAGGTGGCTTTCATAAAATTTATTTTAAAGAATGCACTGAAAGAAAGTTTTCAAATTCACAGATATAGTCTGATATGAAATATTCATATGAACTAGTTGCTGCTCAAAAAGGTGCATCACTTCAAAATATTTTTTTTTAATATGAACCTCTAATCATAGAAATTTAAAAAAAATTAATAGTATGGAAATGATCAGTTTCAAGAGACTTAAAAAGATTTAATTCACATGGCTTTCTAGATGGCACATAGCATTGAGATTTTCTAATTGTTTTATGATTTGGAACTGAAAAGCTTTCTGAACCAACCTTATTATATTTTCCTAAGGAGTTCCAGTTTATTTCAGCAAAAATGTCAGAAAGGTTTCATTCTTTTTTTCTCTGCCATTTTAGGAAAACAATATTTCATTTAATATGAACAGACAACAAATAGCTGTAGACACACCCAAAGTCTGTGTTTCCTATTCATTTCCATGGCTTTCCAAAAAAAAAGGGTTTAGTTTACTTTAATGGATGGTTAGGTGATGGACCTGCACTGTAGTTTCTTAAAATAAGTGGAAACATTTTGAAGGACTTTGGAAAAGTAGAAGCAACACTGCTAAAGTTAATTAACAAAAAGGTCTTAAACAACCTTGATAAAACCGCTTATGGAGTTGAATCACCGAGCAAGTATTTACTGTCTATTAGCAGAAATACATGTTATTATAAACCTACAGGAGTTTCAATCTCTCTGTGTACATTGCCCTAGAAGTTATACCATATTGTTCTGGCTGATGACAAGACAAATGAAAAAAAACCCAGTGTTTCCAGGCCATTTCTTTTCCCCCAGTTATGTCTTTTCTACCTGCAACTCCTTGTTTCTGTGGTGGTCCACGGAAAAAAGTATTTTGAGGTCCGTCAGCAGCCTTCATGGATGTTTTCAACTTGCAATTCATCAACAACATGTAGTGCCTTATTTCTACACCATCATAAAAATTCACACTGTTTGTTATAAACATTCACAGCAGAGCAAGTGCCATGGCTGACTCAGTCTATCTTGTGCTTCTCTGTGAAAACACAAATAAGTTCTATAATCATTTACTGTTTCGTTAGTGCACTGAATAATTCTAAATTTCTATCTATTCATCTTTTACAAGTTCTGTTGAGTACCTCCTGATGTGCCTTTTTTTGCTTCTGAATCTAAATAATTTTTATTTCTATTATTTTTCTTTAGAGAAATTGCTTCTGGGTTTTGTTGTTGTTGTCTTTGTTTTATAGTGACACTGAATTTAAAATGAAAACAGATTTCATTATTTATTCATAGAACTCGATTCAACCTCATTATGACATTATTTTTGATGTGGACAGTTGTTGGTGAATAGGGTGAAAAGCTAGAGGGCATTTATTTGACCATAAAATGCCATAAACAATAAACTGACTATTGTGTTGCTTTCATTTGGGGCATTTTCATCTACAAAACAAGAAATTAAAGTAAAACAATTAAATGAATCTGTGCATGTTATAACATCCATGTGAATTTTTTGTCTTGCTATGTCAGCTGCAGTGTACAAATATTGAATCTTACTATGAGTAATCCCTGTCAAGATATAAAAATAACAAAAAGAATCTTGATATCAAGACTTAACTATATTTTAAAAAATAAAACTTGATTTGGAAAAAAGTCTCCTTTTTTGTTTTTTTTTTATTATTTATTTTATTGGTGCAGGGACAGAAAGTTTGGATAGTGAATGCAGAGAATAAATATATGGAATAAAAATAAAGATTTCCTAAATCACAAAAAATAAATGTATGTATATTAAGGTTTACTGTTTAAGCAAAAAGAAGGCTTGATTTCTCTCAGAATCCATTACAAAAAAGTTACTTTAAATCACAGTTTTAAGATTTTAATGGCTATGGAAACAACACATGTAAGCTGCGGAATATAACTCTTGAACTTTAGTCAAGGAATAAGCTGTTCAACAGCCACAAAGTAATATAGTTAAATAGAAGAGTTGCATCAATCATTGGTGGTTTTGAGGATAAATGAAAGTACAGGAAATTTTAAACTGTGTGTCAAAGCTGCTGCCTAGATTTGAACTATCCAATTTATATCTGTCACAGGCAAAAACTGCTCATGTAATTTAAACTACAGCAGTTTTTTGAATTATTAATGGCACGTACTTAACAAGAAATCAGTACATTGCACATTCAGAATCAATGTAATTCAGCAGATAAACCACAATGCTAGACATTACAAGCCATTAATAAACACTTATGAATTTCTAAACCCTGTCTTCTACTAATCCCAGGTGGTACTGATCACATACATGCACCCATGCACACACACATGTACACACTCATGCCCACCCTCTGAAGGGCAGCCTGTACCCCCAGCAGCCCTCCAGGATCTGTCCTCACTAGGCAGTGCATGTTCCCTGGCTTGCAAACTCACCAATGGCCACACTCAGGACCACAGCATCATGCCCTGCACTGCCCCTCATGGGTGCATTTCCAGTCCCAGCAGCCACTCTGGTGCCACAGGGTGTTGGATGGTGGTGCCAAACCACATCTGGGCTGAGGCATCTCCAGCTGCTAAGGTTGGTTGTTTTTAACATGAACAGGGTTTTATTTATTTGATCCACACACACTGCTCATGCTTCCTTGTAAGTGCGATTTTTGCCTGGCTTAGGACATAAAGGCATGCTTGCAATGTCTTTTGTATCTTGGAGAGTTTATATGCTGAAAATAGTATCCTTTTCTGTTGCAATACTAACTAAGTGTTCACAATAAGAACCACCATCAGTGATCATCCACACTATGAAATTAAATTGGTAATAAATCATGAAACAGAAGTCTTTCATGTTCTGTTTTACCAGTTAAATGTCCTAGTTAGCTGTTAGAAAATGGCACAACTCCCAAATTCTCCATTTGGGTGATGTTCAGGCACATAAGATGCCCAAATACCTCCTGGAGTTAAAATTCCTAATACTGATATAATTTTAGGTGGAGGGATATTTGTGCTAGTTCTGTGTGGGAGTCTCGTTAGTGGAGGACACATATCAAAATATTTCACGCTGTGGTTTGACCCTGTCTTGCCACAGTGTGACTCTGGCTTCAGATGAAGTTGCATAATTCACGACCAGTTTCTGAAGTGAATGGTGGATTTAACACTCCTGGTAGCTTTCATCTCACTGAAAGGTAAGTTTACAAACACAGACACACACATAGGCAGGCTCCACCTACAGCTGCTCAAAAATATTTCAGCAAAACACTGTAAACTCCAAAACTGCAAAACTCAAAAAATGCAGTTTTATTAAAATTGCATTGTTCTACATGAACATTTCAATTTTGAAGATTTTCCACAGGCAAGTGTCAAAATGAATAATTTAATCTTTCTTGTTTCAGTCTGATAATGCCAAAATATTTCCTTTCAAATGTATCACCCTATTTCATTTCATCTGACACTTAGATTAAATGTTAGTATTAATTTGAAGACACCATTTTTATACACTAATATATGTATACACACATTACATGTTTTTAAATTTGTTTTTATTTGAATTGTTGACATTATAGGATTTCTGTATTATCAAAACAAAGAGTTGGGATGTTGTCTACTGGAATTTGTGTGCTCAAGATGAAAAGACATNGTTGACATTATAGGATTTCTGTATTATCAAAACAAAGAGTTGGGATGTTGTCTACTGGAATTTGTGTGCTCAAGATGAAAAGACATAAAAAAAAAAAAGAAGGAAAAAATATTGTTAGCTCCTTCTTGGAGTGGTACAATTTCCTAGAAATTGTAAATTGTGAAACTGACCAGGGAAATTAGAGAAGTTAATTTTTTAATGCAGTGGATGCTGGCAAAATTCTTGCAGCAGAGTAAACAACAAGGCAGTTCTATCTGCAAAACATAGCATAAAGATTCAACACTTTGAGTCAGTATGTCTCAGTTTAAAATAATCTGCCTAGTTACGAGTCACTTTTAAACCATGGGGAAATCTCAGAGCTTTGAAGATCCAGAGAAGGGATGAATTCTTGGACATCAGATTTATTTACATTTCTCATTAGCTTAGCTAATTAGGTTCAGATGTTAATATATATTAAATCATCCTTTTTCTTTTAAATACCTGTGAGGAACACTCAAGAGACAGGATTAGATAATGAAAGCTTTTATGCACAAAATGTCTGTGGTCATGACCACAGCCATTCAAGCTTGCACATATCAGCCATCCAGGGAATCTTACAGCTGCCTGACAGGGATCAGGCAAGAGGAAATATTAGATAATAAAATCTCAGAGGCGTACTCAGTCTTTGGCTCCTCTCCATCTGCCAACAAGTGTGAAAAATGAGTACTAGTTCTACTGTGATATACTTCTGCCCACTGGTCTCATAAAAAAAAAAAAAGAAAAAAAAGGCCAATGAATAGACATCACCGCATTTGGAGGATTTTTAACCACTATCCAATCTGAGCCCATTTGTTCCCTGATACACACCACCATCAAGATCCTAATTAGGCTTTTTAAGGTAAATATTTTACAGTTAATCAACTGCCTGGTTGATTGTTTAAGGTAGTTGATGTAGTGCTCTGATGTCTCACATAAGGTGTGAGACATTTAAGCTCAAACTCATGAAGGTGCTGAGGAAGTTCACACCACCCTGGGTGTTACTTTTGTCAGTGTGACTGTTGTGACAGAAGAGGCATGACTTGCACATCGATGTAAGCTGCTACCAATCCCTATCTCCTCCTGATAAATTAAACTCTAGCTAATATTTTCAGAGGTCACAACAAAACACCTTCTCTTTATTTCCATCACTCCTAAAGTATTGACTAATTCTTCAGGTACTGAAGCAACATTCAGCCAGTCACATTTCTTGGGGATACAAAATAATTAAATTCATTTTAAAGTTTGGTCAGTCACCTTTGCTTATGTAACAGCTAGAATGCTTCTTCAAATAGCCACAAGGCTAACTCATGGAGCAGGTTAACTTTGGCAGCAAATCATGTTTAATTTCTTTCGCGACCAGTCCTAGCATTGTTATGGAAGCTATTAAATTAACAAATTCATGTGACAGTGTTTCCTTTCTCATTATAGAGAAAAGGCAAGCAGCTAACACTGCAGAATTTTCATGAGCTAATGCCTTGTAATAAATCCATTAGAAAGACATTGGTATCTAATTGTCTAATCACGATGAAGGCCTAGGAGTGACATGGAAGTAATGGGATTAAAGTAGATTGTAGTGCAATGCCTAGGTTCTCTGGTCCAGTCTGGAGATAGCAAAAACCTTTTAGGTCATTTCAGTTAATTTAACCATACTCAGAAGAAAAGAAGGAAAAAACTGCTTTGATTAAATAGTCAGAAGAACAGACACTGGATTGTTTACACCTGAGAGAGATTAAGTGGATGCTATGGCTGGAAAAAAATAGAGCTATTAACTTGAAAGTAATCTAAGGTATCAGTGAAGAGATGTTGGCAGGATTGAAGTTGGTTGTATATGAGGAATTGTTGCATGCTGTGTGATGACGCAGACAAAGTTCTAAGTGTGCAGAAGGCACTGAGTTATCAAGCTTGTGCCTCTTCAGTCCAGCGTAATTTGGCCTCAAGGTCTGCAGCTTCAAGGCCAGAATGCCTGATAAAAGCCATTCTCCAAAGGTATGCAAACTGACAGTTTAAGGGAATGGATTTGCAAACATTGATTCAGTGACTGTGAGCTATTAGGCTTCCTTGCAGTGAATGATGTGGAAAAACAGGAGTCACTGCTTTGCTGAAACCATTTCAGGCACCTTGGAACATTGCTATGAAATTTGTAATGCCAAACATTACCTAGACTTCATGTTAACAAGATAAATTATTTCTATAGACTCGCTGAGGATTTCCAGGAAATAAGTGTATCCCTTTCCATCAGAAATCTCTTCTGGAATTTCTCTTTAGCTCCTGATGTAAGGTAATCGCATCATAGTAACCAAAACAGGAAGAGCACCTATGAGGAAGGGATCAGTGATGGGCTGAAAAATCACAACAAATGTGTATATATTTAATCATAGTAGTTACAGATTATTGGTTCAGCTTCCTAGTGTGGACATACCCAAAGTAATCTCTCAATGAGGCATTGTTATTTCAGAAACTGGGAAGAGGACCAGACTTAAAATAAAGTACTCCAGTATCACATAGTGATTATTCAAAATATTTCAATTTATCTAAGTGAGGCTGCAGTGTTTAGGACAATTGCTGATATAATTACTCTTTCAGAAGAGGACCAGACTACAAATCTGACTTGCAGTCTGAGCACCATTACTCAGACTTTGCTTCTTATTCCTTTTGCACAATGAATCCTGTTGTGCCTTGAATACTGCCAGTTTAAGAGCCTGTTAAACATATGTGAAAATATTTTGCAGAATAAGGAAAAAAATAAATGCAGGCCTTCCCCTACTGTTGCAGTCTAACCCCAGCCAGCAGCTAAGTACCATGCATCAGGTCGTTCATTTTCCCCCTGGCCCTGCTGTAGGGGAGAAATGAAAGAAAAAAAGTAAACCCTGAGGATTGAGATAAAAAAAAAAAAATATTAATTGAAACAGAGAAAAATAAAATAAAACTAAAACCACTGATGATTATAATAACTATTATAACAATGATAATAAATGGTAATTGTAATGAAAAGGAGAAAGCGAGAGGAATAAAACCCAGGAATCATGAGTGATATACAATTGCTCATCACTGTTGACCGATGCCCAGTGTGTCTCCCAGCAATGATTGGCCCCTTTATGGGTAACTCTCCCAGTTTGTACACTGAGTATGGTGCTCTGTGATATGGTGTATCCCTTTGGCCAGTTCAAGTCACCTGTCCTGTCTGTGGTCCATCCTGGCTTCTTGCACAGCTAGTCACTGGCAGAACCTGGGAAATTGAGAAGTCCTTGACTTAAGGTAAGCACTACTGAGCATCAACTAAAATACCAGTGTGTTGTCAGCATTATTCTCATGTTAAATTCAAATCACAGCACTATACCAACTACGAAGAGGAAAATTTACTCTATCCCAGCTGAAATCAAGACACACTCACAGGCTATATTCAGATCTTTTAGACAAATGTCACTATTGTTTCCAGCACATCTTGTGCTAATACCCAAACTTCTGAAGACTGAATGGTTCACTGAGTATATTTCTCCCTTTTTCATACAGTTTTAGTCTTGTAAAAGATCAGAAAAATCACAAAATAGTTCAAACAGATAATTTCAATTTGGTGGAACATGCCTCAAAACTCAAAAATATTTTAAAAGGTAAAATATTAATGCTTTCTAAATTTTTGACAGGCCATTTTACTTTATATAATATCTTTCAGCTAAAGTTCCAGTGGAAGACTTGTGATTCTCCATTAAAGGCCATGTGTAGAAATTACTTCTTTAAAAAAATCAAACAATGAATGTATTTTGTCAGCAATGATGGTCTATGATGAAAGGAGTAGAGATACATAGTGTTTTAAAAACAAGGAAATGATGGCAAACAGTGTGACAGACAATTCAGTGGCACATAAACAGAATATTGTTCTTGACAGGCCATTGTGAAACTGGCTATGTTACTCCTGACCTGGGACCTCATGAGTATGTCTTCTGCAGTAATCCCCTTTTATAAAGTCTGTGGACCTGTTTGATCTATTCTGATTCCATGTTGGTGTAAGCGACTTTAAGGATTTACTCCTCGTGCAAGCAATAGGCAAATCACAATCGCAACTAATTTAATAAGGCTTGGGCAGGTTGCAACTGTTGAAAACCTGCTTCTACAGCTTTAAATTACTTCTTTGTTTACTTCAGCAACTTGATAGTCTAAAACAGGAACTCTGGTAAGAAACACAAAAGGTTTATCTGTACATTTATGTGTTCATCTCCAGTCTTCAAAAGCTTGAAACTGAAAATCTGTGTGCAAGACTCAGTGCACTTCTTCCAATTAATTGGTTGTACTAGATCTAAAGAGTCCAGGTGTCACATAGTGTAATTTGTGTCTAGGGGTGATATTATCGACTAAGCTTATGCTCTACATAAAAACTGAAGTGCTGTCTAATGCATTTAGTGTGACATTTATCTTTATAAAAGGCCTCATTATTTCTTTTCTGTGTTTAAATATACAGAAGAAACATCCTTCGTGTGTTTGTCCAGTAATAGAAGTGCCATGGCTGTGACAAAAGAGGAGAGGAGAGGAGAGGAGAGGAGAGGAGAGNTTGGGCTCACTGTACTCCTGGGCTGGGACCTGGAAAAGCTGTGGGAAGCAGCAGAGGAGAGGAGAGGAGAGGAGAGGAGAGGAGAGGAGAGAGGAGTTTTCCACAATTAATATAATTTTACTCAATAATCACTAACTAAAACAAAAAAAATGACATTGTAGCATATATTAAGATGCTAAACAACGATACAACCATCTCTATAACGTGTCTACTATTCAGAATAAAAAATTTTAAACAACTTTAAACTTTCCTCCCTGTAATAATAATTTGACAGTGTGGCAGTGCCTCTGCATTGTTAGAGCTATAGCTCTGTACACTGTCAAAGATGAACCTCAAAATTGATCTGAGTGGACATCAAAATATGAGTTCTTTGTCTCTCAGAGGTATCCAGAAACTATGAATGATATTACAGCTCTACAGCTTGCTAGCAAAGATCTCCTCATCAAGCAGAGAGTAGTGCTATCCAATATAGGAAAGGATAAAACAGGGCAGCTGCTCTTGGCTTGTCTCCCAGTGACAGGAGAACATAGAAAAAGCATTAGCAATTTTTTTTCTCAAAAACATTTGGGTCACAAAATAATAATAATTTAAAAAATGCGATTGGCAAGCAAATATCTGGACTGATTTCAGCCTTCAGAAAGAGATTTGTGAAGATGCTATTTCAGAAAGCTGGAGTTAGCAGAGAAAGATACAGGCTGATAGCACAGCTGAAAATAAATATATGCATTTTATTCAAAAGAGGTACAGGAGAGGGAAGGGGAGGAAGGGAAAGGAAGAGGAAAGGATCTAGCCATTGCTTATGTCCAGGCTTTTCCAAGTAACTTGACTCTCAAACACTTTACAGGATGAACTCACTGAATAGTTTATCCTTACCTTTGCTAGCCTTTTAACACAATGAAGTAGCAACTTAGCAAGTATTGCTTGATGAAAATAGATATCTTACTGAAATTATGCTTCTTTACAAAAGATGTGTAGTTACTTCTGAATATAGTAGGAATCTTACAAAAAGTTGTCCCACTACCATGAAATTTAAAGCAGTGTCAGCCTGAAATAGGATATTCTGACTCTTCAACTCAGCACAGCAACTCCTGATTGCCTGTACAACAACCTGTCTCTCTGCTTTCACTGTTTCTTCATGTTTTTTCTTACTCACAGATTTAAAAACTGCACTGGACAAAGTCATTCAATCCAGGCTGCTCAAATTTCAGTGTGGATTCACAAATTCCCTTAGTTTTGGTTGGTGGCATGTGCCTTCAGTTTGCACCTGCATTTAACATCTACAGTGACTGTGACCACATCCTCCAATGTGTTTAACCTCCACAAAAGTACTTCCTTCCTCTACACTTTTTCTAAACTTCTAACTGAAAAGACATGCTTTGCAGCATGCTGGGAAGGTCACTAGCTTCAATCACATTTACCCTGGAGTGAAGGTAAAAATTAATATACTCTGATGCCTTGTAAGGTGACAGTGCTTATTGTTGGCATTGTCATTAATGCGGGGAATTTCAGGGGAGATCATATCCTTCTGGGTAAAGTCATATAACTGACAAAGGGCCCTCAGCCTCCTCAGACTGTCTTTACTATATCACTGTGCTGTTCATTCAGCAGGTCACAGCTGGCCTTTGCCTAATATCAGTTAGGAACTAACCAAAGAAGGCAAGAAGAAATCCCCATACCGTATCCCAGAGTTTTAAAGGTTAAGCACCATAGTGTGACAAAAAACATGGAGCTAGTGTGAAGGTGTACTGGAAGCATGCTTTCCAGCTGGTGAACTACTGTGTTTTTCACTAGCTGGACTTTTAAAAGGTCATTCAGTTAGAATGTCAGATAGAATTATAATAAAGTGTGAAAGTGAAGAAGTTGCAGAGAGAAATCATGAGAACAGATGTTGCAAAGACGCAGATTAAGCATCTGTCATATAGTCAGAATAATATCCCAGCTGGTCTTTGGGAGATTCTTTCATATCAGGTTTGTATTGGAGCTTCTAGTGATGATGACTCTTGACAAGAAATGGATTAAAATATATTGGGAGAATTATCTTTTAAAGAAGAAGGGTTAGGATTTTGTTCCCCTTGGACACTATGGAAAAAAGGATGTAACACAAACATTTCCCCCACTGGAATTACCTTCTGCATTTTTTTTTTTTTA
>VZRZ01006808.1:87894-126651 GCA_013398175.1 Climacteris rufus | reverse complement strand
TTTTTTTTTTTTTTTTTTACTTTTTTTCTCTTTTTTATGGGGGCAGGGCAAAACAACAGGGGAAATTATTTTATGTTTTCTGATGTATTTCTCTACCAAGCCACCATAACCTCTGTCCAATCACAACTGAGAGACAACATAAGGGCAGAAGGCTCACAGATTTGAAGGGTGAAGGCAGGTTTGATTAAGCTGGTACTGCTCCTAAAGGAAAAGTTCATGTCTCCATGGAGGCTCCTAGTAGGTAATTAAGCCTCTAGATTTTTTTTTCTGAAGGCTGAAATGTGAGATAAATTTACTGGTTTTTACTTTTATTGTATATTTAGAGCAAGATGAGCAAAACAAGGTGCAGTATGACCCACCTGAGGAACCATTCTACCAGCCATCATGGGCAATGGGACTACTGAATCTTGTTTAGCAAGGCATTTATATTGCACAAGCAAAGAATCAAGAGAAATTTCTCCAGCACATAATTTGCAGGCAGCCAGTATTTTTCTGAAAAGCAAACAGCTGGAAGTCTGTTAGTCACTGTGCAGTGCCTGAAGTCAAGCTAACCTTACATCTCAGTGCTGACTTTTGGAACCTGTTTCTCAGAATTGCAATTCCTCTGAAAAGTAGAAACAGAAGATTTACATATAAAGAAAATCACCAGCATATGTGAAGCTCAAATTGTTTATAAGCCTGGGGAAAGCACTGTAAAGTAGGAGGTGAATTCACAAAGATATAATTTGTTCATTCTTATTTTGTGATAAGTAGATAGACAGAAGTTAAAATAATCTACAGAACAGAATTTCAAGATTTCACTTGTGGTCGCACTTCATATTAAGCAGGTGGAAAAATAGAGATTATGACTGCCTAAGAGTAACAAGTAATTCAGTAAATGGCTTATAAAAGAACAGATTTTCTATATTGCTTATAATTGCTATGGCTTCTTTGATATTCTTGGTGAAACTCTGAAACCTGTTATTCATGTCTGGAAGATAACATTGGTTTACTAGCTCTGGAACCTTAACAGAACTGGTGATCTCTCTTGCTAAACATAAACAGTATTATTTTAAAAGGAGTTTTGAATTAGTATAGTTATTACCAAGTAAATTACAATTAAACATCTCCAAGACAAGCTTGTTAATAGTTTTTGTTTTGATATGAGGATAAAATTGTAAATATATTCTTAAAGGCTTAATCTTTCAGCAATTTTTTTCCATCAGAATATTCAGAAGCAAAACAATTCCTCCCACTCATACCCACACCACCCCTTGCTTTTCAAAAAAGAAAAAAACCTGTGAAAAACAACCCTTTTTATATCTTGTGAAAGAGAAAAAGATCTAAGGAAAGTTAATAGCTGAGAAAATAGTTGGAAATTATTCAGGTTAGGTTTTTAAGTAAACACTTATTATTTTCTAACTGAATAAATTTATTTTGCATCTAGGGGGAAGGAAAAAAAAAAGAATACCCAAAGAACCCCATAAATTCTTGTTGCCACTGCCAAAAGACTCACAGTAATGCTTTTTGGTCTTCAGAGTTTCTCCCTCTTTTAAGACATTTGTTTTACATGCTTCCTTGAAGCCATCTCTCCATCCTTGCCTAATTTTAATAGAATGAGTTAATATATCACACTGAAGCAGTTCAGTTTGTCATGCTGAGAACAGGGTGGAAAGTAATTTCTGTATCTTGAGTGTGTTTTCAAATAAAATCCAGTAAGAACAGATTTGCCTAAAGATAATTTTCACTAGGTTATACGTTCATCAGCCTGGAGGAATATAAAATTAATAGAGAAGATCCAATGAAAAAACCTTTAATTGTTAAAGAAAAAAAAAAAAACAAAAACCAAAAAACCCAAAACACCTGAATTTTTATAGTATTCTTTTGAAAAGAAGACCGTACCTTCATCTGAATAACAGATTAAGAATTAAGGGCTGTGAGAAACAGAGAAAGCAGTATGTGAAACCCAGAAATATATATGTCAGTGAAATTAGGAATGTTACTTAAATGAGAATATTGAATCTGCAGATGCAGTGATTGGGATATTCTTACCTCTGCTTTTCTACCTCAGAAATTATGAACAAAAGGTTCTAAAAAAGAAAAATAATTGCTTTGGTACTGAAAAACTCTAAGTCTGGCTTTAGGGGAAAAAGAATATGAGGGCTACATCTTCTCAAAAAGGGCAAATGATGAGACTAAATGAAAATTTCCTCCACCCTCTTACATCTTCATTAATTTCTTGTTCACTTCCATACTCACATTTCAAATACCATGAATACAGATTTTCTTCAATCAATCTCTGGATTTAGATTGGAAATAAATTTAGAAGTATGGACAGGTTTTTCTGGAAAATTGTTGTTCTAAAATTATGATTATGTTGGAGGATTCCTTGGTTCTCTGTAACCTTGGAACAATTTTTTGATCAGTAGTAAATAAATAAGGACCTACCAATAGATACTCCAAATGTCACACCATGTCTTAATCCTGGCTGGAAGAACTATTTCATTAATTTTTTGTCACACATTTTTGGTGAGAAGCAATCAACACTTGCTGCTGGAAAAAGCAGGCTAAGCCTTTTTTGCCCCTAACAAAGTCCTTCCATCTCCCTCTGGGAAAAAAAAATATTAACAAAGGAAGAGAATCAGAAAAGTGTGAAATGTTAGAGCAATTTTGTTTCATTTCTGAATTCTACAAGCAAATGGTAGCAACTCTTTTCTCCTCTTCTTCCTATTTTCCAGGTCCTTCTGCTGTTTGTGTGCCAGGGAGAGTGCAGATGAAACACCTACGGTATTTGGTCCAAAATTCTTGTGGTCAATCTGAGGAAGCTTTGAGGAAGCAGATTAAAAGATTATTGGAGCGGGTTGATGGGGTTTGATGTGCTTGCTGGGATACAGAATTGGAATACATAATGCCCAGGCAGGAACTGCAACAATTATTTTCTGCTATTAACCTAACTGAGGCTTATATCAGTTATATATTATTATTATAATATTATTTATATCAGACTGATCCTATGTAAGATTATAATTTTGGAACTATTTTAAGTATTGAACCCAAGGCTCTCTCTCTCTGTAGAGAATATTCTTATATTGTCAGACCTTGAGAAGATTTATCATAATCCAGACATTTCTAAAAATATTAAAATTTTCATGTTTCTTTTAAATTTATTATTTTTTCTGCTTTCTTGCTTATTCATGCTATACTGCTGTCTCCAAGAATACTCCTTTGTTGCATTTTTCACCACTTATACTTAGTTTAATTCATTTTTGAAATTGCAGAAACATTTTAGGAATTCCCACAGTTCTGTTGACCAGTTTGAGTTCAGAATGTATTCACATTTTACTTCTAAAACATTCTTGCATTAGACCTCGAGAGGGTACCCTGTGAGGAGGAGCTCAGTAATGTAATGTTTGACTTTACACTACATTTCAGAAATATCATAATGATTTCTTTTACCTTTGCTACTTATTCCATGAGAAAACTTACTAAATGAACACTGTCTCAGAGCTCATGATGTCTACAAATGAATAAGAGCTGTTTCCTGGATTTCTCTCTACAATAATACACTTTTAACTGAAAGCTATAGGTAGTAGAGATACCAAGTATGAATATGGACCGGGAAATCTGCTTATACACACTGTGATAGTGTTGTTGTTGCTTTTCAGTGCCATTGTAGACCTGCAGCTTTATAAAATTTGAAATTTTTCTGCTCTGATAATGTCTCATCCATGGCAATCACACATATTACTATCGCTATCCATAAAGGCAATTTTCATAGATTTATATAACTCAGGCAAAACATACAGTTGCCCTGGTCAGAAGAATGAGTAAAGCACTCTTTTGGAAAAACAGGGACCTGAGCAGAATCAGAAAGATAAAAAGACTGAAAAAACCTCTCTTTTACCAGGAAATTTATGCAGTAGTATACAGAAGGAAATTGCCAAAGCATAAAATATAACCCCTGGACTATGTAGTGAATGAGTGTTTTAAATTCACTTAAAGAACCACTGGCAAAGGTATCAGCAAAAGCAGGTTTAATATAAAAGTGGAAACACAGCAAAGTTCATTTTCAAAGTTGACTCTACTACTCACTAGATGGCTAAAGTACACGGAGAAAAAGCAAACAAAAGTCCCAAATCCAAACAACTGAAAGAAACCCAAAACTATCTCCGTGGAGGATAGGTTTGGGGAGGAGTGGAAAGAATAAGACAGGACAAGGTAAGAATAAGGATAAAAAGGAATATGGAAGCCCCTCCTGTTGAGTCACTAGGCTCAGAGTAGACCTTTGTGTTACACTGAGCCTGGACTTGACCAAGAGTTTATGCCTAGAGACCTAAGTGCATTTAAACTTTACATCACTTAAACCTAACAGCACTTTATTGATAACTTAAGCTAAGCAATTTAGCAAAGAATTCATACAGAGTTTTCTATATCACAACAGTAACTCACATACAGGCCTAACTTAAAAATCTAAAGTACTTAAGAATCTAGGAGGGCAACATTCCTAGTACATTGGCTATAGCACATTCCCCTTTGCATGCACACACACATATACAGACACATAGTCCATCGAGGTATACCTACGAAAAATTCCTCTCAAATTCAGTGAAGTACTCCCTTTGGATGCCTTTGTATCTTCTTAGTGGGTGAAAGGTTGAGCCTTGAGAAGTGGGGGTATCAGCCCAGGATCCATCGTTATCGTCATTCAGCGATCCTCCAAGTACAGCAAACTTAAGAGTTTGCTGGGTCTGAGAGATGTCCCACTCAGATGGAGGTAGCTGGTTGCAGTCCACTGCAGTCTGGGAGAACTTAAAGTGTTTCACTTAAGACTGCTGTTTATAGGATCACAAGAGAGTTGGCATTAGTTGTAGTAATTGTCCATTCTGGCCACAACACGGGTAAGTAACTTTCTTTGAATGCTGGAAAACTAAAATGTTATTCCATTTAGGTTGTTATTCAGTCAAGAAAAAAAAAATTCCAAGGCTGTTTGTTAAAAACCAAGAGTGTGTTAGGCAGCACGGGTTCCTGGGAACAGACACTGTTTCTGATAAGCTCTGTAGGAGCTTAGCCCAGGTGCAGTTCATAAAGGCCGAGGCATAATGAGCATTTGTTAGATCATAGAGTGGCTTGAGTTGGGGGAGGGATGCACCACCACTCTCCAGTAGCTACTCTTCACACCCAGCATCTAGTAAGTTCACAAGCTTTATCCTGCCCATATTATTTGGCTCAATCATTTCCTTTTTTTTTCCTTTGGGTTCATTTTGTCTATTTTATTATTTTTCTTAAGATTTTGTCTTCAAGTGTAGTGTCACTACATGAAGTCAGAGAGAGCAGCAATCTTCAAAAGAAACACTAATCCTTTCTCTCTCGAGGATTCAAAATTTCTGCTAATGGAAGTAGAATAATTTCTGAGGGAATATTTTGAAGTGTTTAACAAGAGTAAAAGATGAACTGATATTCATTAACTTTCAGATTTTTCATTTGAAAGTAAAGAATACAAATTACTTAAAGAAGACAGATGTGAGAAAAGTACTACACAGAAAGGTACTTTAGCTCAGAAAATTATTTTTAAATGACAATGTAAATTATTTTTAAAAAAGAGCCACCTCTATTGCAGCATGTCCGAAAGGAATATAATGTATATTAAAGAAAATTATTTGCCTTTATATAGGCTAGATGATTCAAAGAAAGATGTTATAAAGTGTATGTAATGTAATATTCAGCAAAACAAATAATCCAATACCTCACTGAATATCAAGGAATGCAAATGCCCAGATAAGCGCATAAAATATTAAGGATCTTTTGTCTTTTGTTTCATAAACTTTGTGATTTTGTTCAAACAACATGAATTTTGTGAAGATACAAGATGCTTATAGACATGGATGATTATTTGTTTGCACTGAGAGAAAAAAGAAGAAAAAAACAAGAAATCATATGCAATGTTTTCTATAAATTACAGATATCTAAATAAAAGTTTGGAAGACAAGTAAGATTATAATGGTTTGTTTTAGCAATTACAGTCAACACATTTAGGACAGCTAGATGCATTTTTGATGATGTTTATGATCATTCTTGTTTGTTTAAATGGCATTTGTTCATGAGATTTGTTTATTTGTTCATGAAAAAGACATCATTTTACTAGGATCTGCTGATACAAAGGACTCATCAGAGTACACTCACTATCTGCAGAATGATGGAAGTGCTCTGCCCCTATATATATGCTTTTGCTCTGTCACACAATAAAATTGTCTGTTTCCTCTGATTGATTTTTAGATTCAAAATACGATGAGTTTTTGAAAAGGACACCATAGACACACATGTTAAAAAGGTTGTTTTGAAAAAGCTGAGTAGGATATGCATTAAAAATGAGATGCAGAGGCCTCTGAAGATATGAAAAAAGATGATGTTTGGATACTTTTGCTTTTCTATCCAGCAGATCTGAATTCAGCATAGCTCAGTGAGTCACCAAAACTTTAGTAGCTGTAGTTCTTTACCATACTACATAATTCTGGCCCATGTGTCTCGTCAATGTTGTGTGATAGTTTTACTAACTAATCCATTAACTTAATAGGAAGATTTGGCATTGGTTGCCTCATGTGTTCATTTCATACCAGGAGGTTTTCTTGGAGCTGTTCAACTGTTCTCAGCTATTGTCTTCTCACAGCAGAAGTGTCCCTTTAATCCTCCTGGAGTGAATTTCACCCTAAAAGAACAAGCTAAGTAACAGGAGTCCTGTTTCTTGTCCTTTTCATGCTCTTCCTTCTCCCCTAGTGCTTATTATAGTTTGTGTATTCCTTCACAGATATAACTCATACTCAGTCGTTTTGACAGTGACTTTAATTTTCAGTTCAAATGGTGGTGCTTGAATATCAGCTGGAAATCTCATCTCAAGTCTATGAAAAATTTACCAACCATTCATCAATTTGTAGTCTATATTGAGGCAACTTTTATCAGCAGCACATAGAAGGCAATATATTTTTTCCTCTGTAAAAATATCTTTTTCTTTATTTTCTTGAATACCAGTTACTTTATTTAGAAAAATGAAACAAAAATCTCTAGATCATTTTGACACCTCAAGAACTGCTATGCAAGATAGGGTGCTTATGAAATTGTATTTGTTTGCTCAACAGGAAAAATATTGAATATGCATTCTAAATTACTTCAGCAGCAAAATTATCAGTGATGTCTTTCTTGAAACATTATTGCATGAATATTGTATAGAAAATTAAATAGAAAACAGATTGGTATTTGATTTTTCTCACACTTCTGATGTTGAACCAGCATGTGTGTTTTCATATTTCGTCTTAGCTATATGCTCAGATCTCAAAAGACCAAAAGAGTGATTATTTCTTTAGGGTCATAAAAATATGGCTGCTCCTGATATTCCACATATTTGAGAAAATCAATTTATCTTGTTGCTTCTCTTCCTGTGACAATTAAGCTGCTAAGCTCAACAAGTCTGACAAATGTTCCAAGGTGATGTAGCTCCACTTATACTTCTGAAGTTCATTCCCAATTGACTGAGTCAGTGTAGAAAAATTTAGCAGTTTGTTTTTCTTGTTTTACTTTTTCTAGTACTGAGTTGTTTTATGGGCACAGAAAATTTAGAGATGCAGACACAAAAAGCATAAGCTGACCTAAATGTCAGACAGCATACAGGTTCAGAGACTTGAAGTCCCCTGAAAACACAACCCCAACTTTCGGGATGCATTTAGAACGGTGAGTATAAAACCCTAAACCAACATATTGAAACCTTCTCTGCCCAATGTTGACCACTCATAAAACAATGGTCAGCTAATAATGTTTAAAATTTCTTGAAAATTTGAAAACACAAGGTAATTGAACAGAAAATCATGCAATCACATTCATTCAACAGTACCAGAGAAAAAAGTTGGTCAGATTTTTCTTTTTTAGCGTGTATTTAACATATCAACTCCTTTTTTTTTTTTTTTCCCTCTCCTTTGTAATCTGTTCTCGTACTAATAAAAGGAAAACAATGTTCTTCAGTAAACAGACTTGGATCAGCTTAGGAAAGCTAAATCCCTGATAGAATTAAATCTGGCCAGGGACATTAAGGGCAGAAAGAAAAGCTTCCTTTGGTATGTTGGTGGTAAAAGGAAGACTGAAGAAAATGGGATTTCTCCAGAAAGAAATGAAAAACCTGATTATACAGAGAAGACTGAAATACTCCATGACTCAATGACTATTTTGCTTGTCTTCACTGTCAAGTGGTCCAACCGCACCACCCAAGTCAGAGAAGGCAAAGGGCAGGGACTGGGGGAATGAAGAACCGCCAGCTGTAGGTGGAGATCAGGTTCAAGACCATCTAAGGAACCAGAGGGTGCACAAGTCGATGGAACCTGGTGAGATGCATCTGTGGGTCCTGAGGGAATTGATGAATGAAGTGTTTAAGCCACTATCCATCATATCTGAGAAGTCATGGCACTCCAGTGAAGTTCCTACTGGCTGGAAAAGGGGAAACATAACCTCATTTTAACAAGGGAAAAAGGAAGACCTGGGGAACTATAGGGCAGTCAGTCTCACCCTGGTGTTTAGCAAGATCATGGAGCAAGTCCTACTCAAAACTATGCTCAGGGACATGGGAAATAGTGAAGTGATTGGTGACAACCAACATGGTTTCACTAAGTATGATCATGTCTGGCAAATCTTGTGGCCTTCTATAATGGGATTACAGTTTTGATGTTTAAGGGAAGAGCAACTGTTATAATCTACCTGTACTTGTGGAAAGCATTCAACATTGTTCCACATGATACCCTTGTCTCTAAATTGGAGTGACATAGATTTGATGGATGGGCCACTTGGTGGATAGGGAATTGGTTGAATGGTTGCACTCAAAGAGCTTTGGTCAATAGCTCAACATCCAAGGAGAGAGCAGTGGCTTGTGGTGTTCCTCAGGGTTCAGCACTGGCACCGGTGTTCAGCATCTTTGCCAGTGTCATGGGCAGTAGGATCGAGTGCACCCTCAGCAAGTTTGCTGACAATACCAAGCTGTGTGGTGCAGTCAACATGCTGGAGGAAGAGGACGCCATCCAGAAAAACATTCACATGCTTGAGAGGTGTGCCAGTGCAAACCTCATGAAGTTCAACTAGATGAACTGCAAGGTCTTTCACCTGGGGTCAGGACAATCCCAAGCACAAGTACAGGCTGGGCAGAGAATGGATTAAGACTGGCTCTGGAGAGACGGACTTGGGGGTGTTTGTTGATGAGAAGATCAACATGACTGGGCCATGTGTGCTTGCAGCCCAGAAAGCCAGCTGTGTCCAGGGCTCCATCCAGGCCAGCAGGGCAAGGGAGGGGATTCTGCCCTTCTATTCATGAGAGACCACACTCCGAGTCCTGTGTTCAGTTCTGGGGCCAACAACATAAGAAGGACACAGACCTGTTGGAGCAAGTCCAGAGGAGGGTAGTGAAGATGATCAGAGGGCTGGAACACCTCTCCCCTGAAGACAGGTTGAGAGAGTTGGTGTTGTTCAGCCTGGAAAACAAAAGACTCTGAGGAGTCCTTACAGCAGTTTTACAGCACATAAAGGCAGTCTACGAGTGAACATGAGCATGCTGTGATAGGACAAGAATGAATGGTTTTAAACTGAAAAAAGGCAGGTTTATATTAGATATTACGAAGAAAATCTTCATTGTGAGACTAGTGAGATACTGAAACAGGTTTCCCAGAGACTGTGCATCCTTGGAAGTATTCAAGGCCAAAATGGATGAGGTCTTCAGCAACCTGAACTAGGGGGTGGCATTTCTGCCCATGGCAGGGAGGTTGTAAATATATGATCTTTGAGGTCCCTTCCAACCCAAACCATTCTATGATTCTCTGAAATCTGAATACTGCCTCTTAAATATTGCAAATCAGTGACCTATAGGCAAGTGAGATCATCCTGATAGTCTGTAGCCTTTTATGAACTTTTACAAACTGTTCTGAATATACAGACTATTATTCTGCACAAAACTTTTACTTTTCGAGGAAAAGAAATTTTATGTATTTATTTGGACTAATTTATTACTTAAACTGGGTTAATACAGTAAGATTTCTTCTAACTATGTATTTAGTGAGAACATATTTACACACACAGCCTGAGCCCTGAGAGAAATCTATTTATAGGATAAATACCTCCTCTACCCCATTTGTTCTACAAAATACATCCACACACATACAAAAACCCCCTTCAGATGCAGAGATATATGAACACTGTACATTTTAAAAGGTTTTTTCCATTCCAGCAGCTCTAATTGCCTATGAACTTAACCTTTGTAGTTCAAATATTCCCATTCTATGATCCAGACAGTCCTAAAAGCTTCCAGAACTTTGATGCTAGGTTTATGTATCCTTTGTGTAACTTATGATAAACAACACAAATCTGCATTATAAATAAATAGCATCATACACCTTTAATTGGGAAAGTTGGAAATTCAGAGTAATGTGTGCCTCCTAGTCTACCAAGTGAAATCATCAACAGCCATGCTCTAGTTTCCAGAAGAAAAAAAATGCATTCACCGTTGCTAAGTTACCCTGAATACCCATTGAATTACACATGAAACCTATGTTAATTCCAAATACAGTCATTATGAGTGGCAGTATTACAAAGAATACTGAATAGATTTGAAATAATAGAAAACCAAATTAAAGAACTGCCATCACCTTTTGCTACATTTTCTTCAGCATTTCTGAACCTTTTTTTTTTAAGATAGCTTAGCTGTCAGGTGAAAAAAAATTATAAAGTAGCCTCATTGATTCTTTTGCAGTAAAAACCTCTAGGATATAAGGGCCAACTAAAATTTCAAAGTACAAATTAGAGAATAAAAACAAGGAAGAACAGCTGGGCTATGCTGATATATACACTAATTTCAAAACAAATTCAAGTGAGTTATATTTTGCTGTGCTCTTAAAATGTGTTCTAACTTGTCACTGTTCCTTCTGCTGCTGCTGGAATTACATCTTGGACTGAGACCAAGGAACTTTTAAAGTAGGGCAACTCCTACCAAGCAGGTGATGGTAGTTTCTCTTCACTGCCACAGTCCTGACTCTCTGCTTCATGGTGCTGTGATTTGGAGCAGGACTGACACTTCTGCAGAAGGTGAGACCTACAGTCACTGCCCATACTTTCCACTGCAGGATAAATATTGTATTTCAAGAATGCCAGGAAGAGAAATCTAAACTACATTCACAATGAAGCTGTATAAATTTGTTGGTGGGATTACATGAGGTAGTTGGCTCAGCAGTAAGGACTGATAACCAATGTGAGATGATGTGATGTCCAAGAATATCACATCCAGACCATTCCTGTATGCTTTGGTGGCCTGCCAAGCTATACCTCCTTGGACTGTTCACAATGCTAATAAAAACTGCACAGGACATTTCTGAATTCACAGGTATATATTCTTAGAAACATAGCTTCGGACACTGCTACTGGGAAGCAAAAGTGGCAGAACTTCTGTTTTTCTCATAAAGTAATGATGAAAGTTGCTATCCAGATGCGTAGAAGGCATGTTCTCTGTAAGCAAAAGAGCTTTGCAGATTACATTACTAATGCCCTAGTTATTAATTGCATCAGTACATATCATATTCTGTCTTCTTCTTCAGTTAAATTTCCATTGCAGCTGAAATGAATATTGCTATTTGCCCCCGTTAGTGAGATATTAGTGTCTGTGATAGCTCTACTTGTGCTACTGGTAGCAATACTGCAGGCTTTATGTGGTCTGCCATCTCTTTGCATGATATTTCAGACCACAGATTCCACCTATATGGATTACACACAGCTGCAATAAGAGTGCTGTCCAGAGTGTAACAAGTGCTAGAAAAAGTCCACTCTAAAAATTTCCATAAGATCTGTTGTGCTCTACCAGCATAATTACAGCACAAGTTTGCCACTGATCACAAATAGACTAGAATAGACTAGACTAGACTAGAATAGAATAATTTCAGTTGGAAAGCGCCTACAGTAATGATCTAGTCTGCATGTCTGACCACTTCAGGACTGACCAAGTCAAAGCATGTTGTGACGGGCTTTGTCCAAACCCCTCTTAAACACTGTCAGACTTGGGGCATTAACCACCTCTCCAGGAATCCAATTCCAGTGTTTTATCACCCTCTCAGTAAAGAAATGTTTCGGGATGTCCAGTTTGAACCTACTTTGGTGCAGTTTTGAACCATTCCACACGTCCTGTCACTGGATACTAGGCAGAAGAGATCAGCTCCCACTCTACTTCCCCTCCTCAGGAATCTCTAGACAGCAGTGAGCTAGCCTCTCGTCCTCATTTTCTCCAAACTAGACAAACCCAAACTCCTTTTCCCATTGGACATTCCTTCCAGTCCTATATTCCTACAGCCACTATTCCTCTGAAAAGTGTGAGTCTGACATTTATTTCACATTCTATCATCAAGATCCATTGTACTGTGCTATGATTTACAGTTCTTGGTCCTTAAAAGACTTGAAAAAGAAAATCACTGATCAGAAACCTCTCACTCACAGCTGTGAAGATAAGTCTCTGGTTGTGCTTAAGGAGTTTAGCAAACAGAGGTTAAAGTTTAACTGTTTGAATATCATACTCAGCTGATATGACTTGATAGGACAGACGTCAGATATGCAAATCCAGCCACTCCCACATTTGTCAAAATGTATGCTAAAGCATAGTGTAGTCCATGATCCAAAATGCAAATATCATGTCTGTGGAAATTGTCATGATTTGACTCACTGCAGCGCTGACAAACACACTGCTTTTTTCAGGTATTTAAAAGCGTGACTGTAACAAGCTATCAGCAAACAGCAGTTTCGTCTGTGCTCAAGCAAAGAAGCTGCCAGTTCTTATCAGAACTCTCCGAAGTGCAGCACTGGCTGCCATGGGTTCTTCACAACTCTGCTCAGATACTTTATACAAATGCAACTTTTCCACTTGCATTTCCACATTACAATAAAATACATCCCTTGGCTGCTTTTAGCATCGTACTGTACATGCACCAGTAGTTTTCAGACTGATTCCACTGAAAGTGTTGTTACAAGTCAGACACAGTCATGTTCTTCAGGCAAAGCTGATTTTTTAATTTAAAAATTCTCCTGCCCTTATTTTTACCTTTGAAAGTCATAACTTTGTTGCTTTGTCACTCCCTTTTACTCTTATCCTATGTCCTGACTTATTGGAAAACACCCATAAGCAATATAGTATTTTATACATATTTGCTCCACCTCTTTTTCAACACCTTCTTCTGCGAATGTGTGCAAATGAAGATCTGCAATCCAGATTAATCTTTCGCTCCTGTCACTCACTTCAGATGTTTTAAGGTGAAAATATGGTGGCTTTGTGTTCCAAATACAGATACTTTGTTAGGAAACCTGAAACCTTTTCTGTTATTTGTATGAAACTAGATCTATACAAATTCTTACTACTAGTAGCTTAAGATGCTTACTAATAGAAGCAAAATGTGTCATTGACATCTCGTGAACTATTCCTGCAGTTATGCTTGTCTTGTGGATGCATAGGAAGTGTCCATCAGTACTTTAGTCATTATTACTATATTCCATTTTCACTGAATCTCATATTGGGCTTTTCTTTTAGAAGCAATGGTATCATTCAGCCTTGGTGAAGATTATTGTGCTGAAACAATTTATTTCTTGCTTTCCCTTCACTCTTTCAACACCTGTGTTACCATTTCTCAGAGATATTCTTTGAGACAAGGTGTGGATTTTAGCTGGTCATAATCTCAAATGAAATTTGTAGCTGTTTTGGAAGGTTTGAGAACTATTAAATGCTTTATTGTTTTCACTATTTGTGATCAGATCTAATGCTTCCTTTTACTAAGGCACGATCAAAGTAATTCATATGCTCTACTGTGATTTGCATTTTGTTGTGATTCAGTTTTAGGTGACATTTCCTGCATTTGTAAACACTGTGATTAAGTTTTTGTTATGCACTTTTCTTCTGCTGAAATGTATTAAGATGTCATAAAAGTTACTTTGACTTCCATCAGACCTTCTAATATGTCATTCTTCTGGAATATCTCTTGTGTGGTGGAGTAGTGTATGCTGAATAGTCTTTTGAAGTGGCATTTTTAGAGTACTGAAGGTGGTTAGCTTGCTACTTTCTTCTTCCTGATTCATCTTTAAACTTTGGGTCTGATTAAGTTGTTCACTTGGGAGTGATGTTGCTATACAGCAAAGGAGGACTGCCAAGTTTTCTTATTGTTTCAAAAGTCTGCCTTATCTAGAACTTATGTATCTTCTGAATACATAAAACTTACCTGTCTAGATGATTCTTCCATTTTCCTGATAAAAAATATCCAAATAAATTTAATGTCAAAATTATTTGTCCTCTTTGGCCCCAGCTGTTTGTGGCAATTTATATATTACAGGCATTAAATTGGCAACACAGGTATAGACAGATGAGTTGCCATTGTTCTGGTAGATATCCCATAGAACATAAAGCCTTGTCAAAGTAATTCTTGTTTATTTTCATTTGCTTGTGTTTATGGATACCCTATGTAAACTCCATGAACAGATCAATTTTCATGTACTTATCTCATTTCAGGGTTGTTTTTGCTAGGTACTTATTACACAGATATCTAGTTATTGACATTTATCTTGAACATGATATTAATATTCTATGTGGACTGAATATTCAATGAATGTGCCAAATCATATGAATACAGAAGCAAACCATGGTGCATTGTGATCTACCTTTTTTCTTAATTCAGTTTCAGGGATGCAATTTCCTTGATGTGTTGAAAATTCTGAGGCTTTCCTTTAGACCCATTTTAAGATGTTAACACATAACTTCATCAATCTATGTTTCTTAACCTGTCTTGCAGGCAGGAACACACCATGCCTGCTGCTCAGTTGTTGTATCCTACAGTTACATCTCACGGCATGCCTTGTACTGTTCTGATGATATGTGCAAGACACCCATGCCAGGACATTTGTGCTGTGACATATTATGACAATTTTCCTTACTAATTTGGGTCTTAGGCATTAAGATGAAAGTGATACTCACTGAAAACCTGATGTGTCATTGTGCTTGCTCTGATTTTTCTTGGAATAATACTCATAGCATGTTATACCAACACTTTCACTCCTTTCTAACTTTTGTGCTTGCTTATGCCTCTACATGCATGTCATTACTGGCACTAGCACGAAATCTCATTTTTTTCTTCAGGTGTCTTATGTAGACTTCTGTTTTGAAAACAAATTTGGAAGAGTATCTTTTTCAGCACCTAATATTTGATCTCATTTTTAAATCTCCTTTATTATTTAATGCTAATTGAACCCTATGTGGCCAAATATTCCCTTATTAATTGTCAAAATAAGCTTTGGTTCCTTGCATAGAAATCTTTTCTCACCAAGGCTTGTATTTCTGCTCTAATGAGCTTAACTTTAAACATTCATTTGCTGTCTATTTGTCCACAAGGAACTACACCTCAGGTGTTAACTCTTTGTTTCTTCCATTTATATGATTTATCTTTAGGAGCTTCTTATTTCCAGTTTCATAAGAGCCATCTGATGGTTTTCCACATTAATTCTATGTTGGGTTTTTAAAATATGTTTTTCCCTGATTCTTCCTCTTTTCTTTTTTTTTTTTTTTCTTTTTTTTCCCCCCCAGCTTTCTCACAGAAGTATTGACTTCACAGGAAAAAGGAATTTATTTTTTTTTCCTCTTAAAATTATTCAAGTCAAGTTTCTTGTTCATATCACAGCAGTGCTTCACTCAAGCAGATGTTGTTAGAGAAGAAACATTACATTTTGCTATGCAGTTTGGTTTGTTTTGGGACTACCAATGTGTTCATATGAAATAATTATTTCAAATTAAGACAAGGTTTATGCGAGGCAAAAACCAGAACCTGGGAAATTAGAACACTGATGAGAAATTAACCAGGTGATTCTCAAAATGAGAAAAAGCAAGTAAGAAGTTGTGGAGGGAAAGTATAAGTGAAGGAAAGCAATGGTCAAAAAGAAAAAGGAAGGAAGGTAGGAGGAAAATAATATTAAGGAAGAAATCTGTTCATATATTCTGTGTACTCCTGGTATAACAGGAAAGAAAAAAAAAAAGTCCCATAAAGTGGAAACTATATAATTTGGTGCAATTTACTAGCTGAAACGGGCTACTTTAAAAGCTCAGATTCCACTATAGCAATTTCCTGCCATTACATTTCCAATCTCCTTTTAAAATGTGTCCTTATTCCTCTTTTAAGGGACCAATTTAGCGTTACCATTAACATTTGATGTTTTGTTACCAAACGATTTTACATACATAATAAAGTGGGCTGAGAGTGTTAAGCCCTGCATTTTGCTTGTCTCCAGATTTGTCCAGACAAATATTTCCATTGCAAAGAAGAACAAACTAGGTAAACTAGATTTTTTTCTTAAGTTAAATTATCCTTTCTCTGTCCAACTCTGGGTGCCTTTATCCAGCCAAGGTTATAACTTCCATTATGACAAATGATTACTTTTGAGGTTCCACAGAAAATAGCTCATACATTGTGTATGGGAAGAATTTTACAGCTACGTTTGTCATCATCATTTATCAATGAAGTCTGAGAGCAGGAAGGGGAGCCTTCTATTTTCACCATTACTTTCAGAAAAAGAGGAACAGGATTTCAGGCAGATGCAGTAACACCTGACAGTTCAATATGTCTCATGTTTAATCTAGGTTTATCAAATTAAAATCTTAGCTTTATATTGTCAGGCCTGCTATGCATTATCATGTCTTTCAGAAGATGAGGTCCCTGAAGGGAACTTTCTTCCCTTATGTGGGACAAATATTGATCTGTTTTCTGTCTTAAATGCCTTGTCAGACCATGATCCTTGTTTATTCATGATTTTTCAGCTTTTACCATTATGATTAATTTTTAATCCACTTTTGTCTGAACAAGACTAAAGAACATTACTTTTCCTATTTCACAAGTGACAGAAATGCCTAAGTGCTTCAGACTATTGCATTTATTGAGTCCATTTACTTTCTACCATTCTGTAAGAAATACCTTTTTTGTTCACACAGCTGGTATTTCACGAGCTACTGTATCAATAAATAAATTGTTCTTCTTTCCAACCCCCAACCCCAATCAGTGCCTCTGGGCTTGAAGAGTTGCATATAACCTCTCTGTAATAACTGAATTTCAAAACATTGTTATTATGAAATCTGTTTGTTTTTTCTCCTTAGGACACTGACACATGCAATTTCCCTTTCTTGATTGTAGTCATTGTGTTGGGGTGAGAGCTAGAGCACAAGAAAGAGGCTGGCCAATAAAATAGCATACTTCCTCTATCATTCTCACTGTCAAGCATATCTGGGATGAGTGCCTTGGCTTTGTCTTGCAGAATAAATAAAAACTTCATTCTCTTTTTATAAGGGCATATTTTCAATTACTTTTTCCAAGTGTTATTCAAGAGAGATTTCCAGCTCTTTTCACTAAGGCAGAGCCAGAAGAAAGAAAAAACCTCTAGAATTATGAATTTGAAACTGTAAGTTATCAAGCAAACAAACACAAGGAATTGCAGCTTTATTGCATGAGAGTCAGCCAGAGAATGAGGCTTTGATAGGGATGATTTATGAAAATACCAAGTATAACACTCTCTACATTCATGACCTTATCTGAATTTTAGCCCTGGCAGCCACTTCTGGGAATGATTCAAACTCCAGCTCAGATTAATCAAGTTTTAAATCAGTGTATCAATGGGAACAAATCAGCATCCTTTCATCTATCACCAGTTTTTGCAGAAAACTTGCTTGATTATTCTGATTGTTGCACACAATTAAAACTATTTTTGTGTCAAGATCAAGGTTTAATAACTATAATTTGACCATTCTTTGAATTCCATCAAATGAGATTACTTTTTTTCCAAGGCCAGTTGACTGCCTTACTAGTCTACAGTATCATGTCCAATTGCACAGCAGACAAGTCTACACAACTGCAACTAAGATTAAAACACATTAAACAATGTCTAGCCATTTCTACTACGGATTTCCCTTTTGCCAGGTGCAACATTAAGATGCAGACATATTGACACAGCATAAGAAGTGGTGGCCTAACTATGATTGCACAATCTTGTTTGATGTTTTCTCAGATACTTGTGTTAAACATGATCCCACTGCTGGTTGTCAAAAGGAACTTAGGGATGATAGATATCTTTTTTTCTGAAGCGCATTTTCATTCTCTTTTGGATTTTTGTGTCTCTGGCATCAGTTTAGCATATAATGAAGAGTAAGCTGAAAAGCAAACGTGAGCAAGAAGAGAAACACAAGAAAAATGAGAGAATGAAAATATTGAAGAACCTAGAAGAAAGAAAGTGGGAAGATGAGCCTATAACTGACAGAACTATCATAAATTAAAATAAGAGAAAGGAAAAATTTGAGGACTGTGAAAACCATTTATTGATAAAAAAGTAAATAAATTTTCCTAGCACTGAGTGAATTCCCCAGGTGGGTGAGGTGTCTTCACTGAATTCTGAAAGTATTTATAGCACACAAATAATCTATCATAGACAACAGCTCTTCTTTACTTAGAATTCAGGTGCATGTCCTCATTGGCAGTGACAAATTAGTTTTTTTCTAATAATGACAATCTTCTAATAAAAGTATGTTTTTTTCTGTTGAAACTAGGTTGCAAAGGTTCTTTGCATGTGTGTCCACATGCCACTCCCTTTACTGAGGACACTCTTTCACTCTTTCACTTTCAATAAAATTAGTGAAAAGTCCATGTCTTGAAAGAAAATTTGAAAGTACCATAAAAGATACTAGTACGTGTTTTCTTGTCTGTATGTAGATATCCCTACATGAAGAAAACAAAAGTAACCTTTTTTTCTTTTTTTCTTTTTCTTTTCTTTTTTTTTGGTTGTCAGTATGTCACTTTCTTGCAATTGTTTGCTTCTCTTCCTTATCTTCTTCCAGTTTCTGGTCATTTGGCCTTTTAAAAAGACCTTTTCTAGGTACATTTACCTCTTTGAGTAATATTTCAAACACTTTTGAGTGATTTTTTTTTGGCACCAAATAGTCTCAAACTCATGGTGCAGTATCAACTTGAGCACACTCCAGTCTGTCTCCTTACAGACTGGAATTTTGTATCCCAGAGCTTTGGAGTTCTATAGTGCTATATTTACCCTATTAATTCTTCTCTCATGATTAGGTTCCATGCATCTGGAATGACCCTCTTTGGTGATGCAAGTTGCAAGAACTTTATGAGTCAGTAGAATTGGAAGTAAGATTTTCAGTAGGAGAGAGAAAGTCTGTGTTCTGAAGAGTTCTTCATGTTTGTGAAAACTACCCTTTGGGGGAAAAAAAAAAAAAGAAAAAGGAAAAAGGAATGTTTTACAAGCAAGGAGACTCAGTGGAATTGTGACCAGCTAATGAAGTGGCTGGTCTGCATAAGAATGGGCTGAAACTACATTTACATTTCCCTGAGGATGTGAGAATACACATATATTAGGGAGCATGAGCCGCCTGTTCTGCTTGCAATGAGCAATTTATATATCTGCCACCGACAGAGAAGTATGAAGGACGTTGTACATTTGCATTGGTAAGGTAAAATTCTGTCATCTCAGTGGAACAACTTTTACTCTTTCAAGGTGATAAACAATAGAGTTTCTTGGCCAGTTAAGAAAAGGACGTCTTATGTCAGTGTCTGTTTCTCAATTAGAATTTTTCTCAGAGGAAAACCTTTCAGCAGAAGATACTACAAGCAAAAAGGAAAAGTCTAAATGCTTACAGCATTTCTTTATTTTCCAGGGCATTAGTGTCTCAGTGAGCAACAAAACTTGAATTTTCATTGGATTAGACACAACATTGTAGCCATAAAGCTATGTATTGAAGGCAGATTTTTTGGGTTGCATTCAAGTAAACTGATAACATGCTGCTATTTTTTGACTTATCAAAAGTTGCACACAAAATAATTTATGCTCAAAATAATTAATTCAATAGTTATCATAATAAGGTAATTATGAACTTATCATACATCCTTTATTAATGGAAACAAATTCACACAGAATTTTATTTTATTTTATTTTATTTATTTTATTTTATTTTATTTTATGGAGCTCTATCCAGATATTTATTTTTATTAGAATTAATGTTCTCTGAAGGTAAATTGTGCTCTGCATTGTAATTCAATACCGCATCTGTGATAATCGCATTGAGAAGATCTGCAATTTGTACTGAGATAGATTATTACAGGAAAAGTACCACTTCCTGTAGCAAGTACTTTTTGTATAAAAATCACCTATATTTTTAAGAAAAATATTGACCTTACAATTAATTTTCCATCATCATTTGCCTAGTGCTTTTCATTCTTTAGTTGTTTTAAACAGCTAAGAAGTTATATATGAAAGATAACAAGCTATCTGTGACAGATTATGTGTCAATTGCTCAGTATGGCCTTCAATGGAACCATTAAAAAAAAAAAATCACAAGTTACATTTCCCAGTATTACTTCATAAAATGGACTATTTCTAAATCAGATCCTGAGTATAACCAAATAATGTTAGTGTAATTACAGTTGTTGTCATGAAAGAAAATATTCTTGGCTAAGGTAATCTTATTGGGAAAATCAGTTTAACTTCTAAACACAATGCCATAAAGTCCTTGAATTAATTTTATCTGTTTTAAGACATAAGCAGAAAAAAGCGTAATTTCTAGTTCAAATGAACAAAAACAAAACAAAAATTAAATGTTTTTCCTAGAAAGGCTGATTCATAAGCACTTGTGTTTCCTTGTTCATCACTATAACTTGAATCTTTCTGAGACCAAGACAAAAAATACTTCCTAGCATAAATGTCATCTTGATGTATTATTGACTATGTGTATCTGCTCCCTGACCACCTGTGAGGGAGGAGCTGTGTGAAATAGTGGACATGGAGTTGCCTAATATTGTCCAGGAAACCTGATGCATATGTGGAGTGGTTTTATTTAGAAAATTGCCTTACTTACGAAGCACTTATTCTACAGGGTTTTTCCTAGGAACAAGAAGAACCTTTTCACCCATGTTGTGTCTCCTGTGTGTGTTCAGTATTTTCAGTCTAAAACCCGGAGATAAAGACCAATGCAAACAGACAATAATAGATTATTTGAAGGACTGGAAGAAATCGTTTGCTCGTACTTTGCAAAGACTGCTGATGTTTGTCTCCTGAAATCAATCTGTGTTCTGTAAATAAATTGTTAATAAACACGCCTGCTTATTGGCACCAGCCAGAGAAACAGATAAAATCCCCAGCCAATTACTCCCCTGTTCTAGGAATCAGGTAGTTGGCTGATTTGCAATCAGATACACAGGCTGTCTGTCCTTTGGGGGTTTTCTGTGAGAAAGCTTTCTGAACTGCACACTTATCACCCTATCAGAAGAAAAAGGGAAAAAATAAAAACACCTCAGTGAGCTGCAAGGATCTAACTCACAGGGTGTCAAAGGGAAAGATTCAAGGTGACAAACTTTCATGCTCACTTTTCTGAGAGACACAGAATTTGCTGCTACTAAGCCAGATCTGTCGAAAAGGACAGTGCATGAAGGTGGAATGAGGGAAAAATAAGTCTCTCATGGCTCTTCCCAGTGATTTGAAGCAAAGTCTTTGATTTCACCAGGTGTATTGACAGCAGTTAGTACAACACTGCATAGATGGGATTTCCAGCTGAATCATTTCTACGCTATATTAGCAGATTAGTAGAAAAAAATCTTTTGTTATTCCTGTAATGGCCTCACCAATGAAGATAAAAAGATGTTGTGAAATTATGTTGCAAAAGTTGAAGTCCAGCTTTCTGGAATATTTTATAGGCAGTTTAGTAGGAAAGCCAAACTTTCTACTCGAAGAATTTTTCCCAGGTCTACAAGTTTCCATAGAAGTAATGTAAAAAACACTTTTTATTTTGCTACCGTGCTGAGAGAATGATTCACTATGAATCGTTTATTAAATAAGTTTAGCCCCTTTTTCTGTCTGCAGAATGCCTACAAGCTTATCACATCTTTCTTGCATATATTTGTTATTCTAAATTACTTGACAGGTCTTTTTTGTGTGTGAATTTGTTTACTCTGTAAGTTGCAATGTGTATTCTGAAATTATAACTCACCTATCAATTTGTCACTGGTTATCTAAATAAGGCAGCTTTTCTTTGTTTCCCTCTTTGTCAAAGTACTCACTCTATATAGGACAAGTCTCTTGGTATGGACAGTGCTCCATCTGAAGTTAAGGATACAGCTTCATGCACACAGGATCAGTCCTTCAGGACAGAAGTACAAATTTGTTGTGAAAGCATATGGTCATAAATTTAAAGTGGGGTTGTTTTTTTCTTTAATGAAATTTTCCTAAAAGCCAATTACATCTTAATTTACTACAGGTAAGAGGATCAGAAACTCTCTTACACAAAAATCTGAATGGTACTATTTTTTCATTATGAGCTTAGAGTCTTTGTTGTCACAAAGCTCTGTAAAATTACCTATGCAAATAACCTGGTAGCCAGTGAATTCTAAGTGTCAGATGTACATGCTTAGGGGAAAAAATAAAGGTAAGGGCTTTCCATCTAGATGCAAAGCTTCTTCCGAGCATGATTCAAGCAAATGTTAAGGAAGTTGATACAAATAATCTCTTAGGTCAATACAAACAGATGGAATCCCCAATGACTGCTGAACCCTGTTTCTTTCTATCAACTTTATTTGTGATAATAATTTTTCAATAATCTAAGGGAAATAACAGTATTCATAGTAAATTTGAATTCTAGATACGTAATTTAAAAAATGGCTTGAAAAGAGTATTTTATATATGATAATCCTGTATGATCTTTCTGAGTGTGTCTGGAGAACTTGGCATAAATATGATCCCAAATTCCCCCTTACAATCTCTCCAGAACTGTTCACAGACACTGTTAAAACACTTATCCAAAAGGCATGAAAATGAAAAATTTAAGAAACTAATGCCTATCCGCTCTTACCATTTTTAAGCTGATATACCACCATTGATTTTAGTGGATGAAAATCGAACTAGAGCTCCACCTCTTTTGTCATTGTAAGCTTTAAATTGACTCACATGTGTCAAAAAAATGTTCTCATTTGACCCTGAGGGGTAAGCAGACCTTGTAGTAAGAGGAAGGAAAAAAATTCCTTTATCAATGTAAAATATTTATCCACTGTTGTCAGAGGCTAAGCTAAAATGACCATGACAACCTGACCAGTCATATAATAACACTAGAAAAAAAGTTCATTTTAAAAGCTAACCTGAAACAAAGTCTGTTGAAATACTGAATGGATTAGCTGTGGACATGAAAGGAATTGGAGCAATGAGTTGTTTTCTAGCCAGGGATTTAAAATTCAAACATACAACTAGACTGTGGTGGTTTCCAGATCTCATTTGCACCTTCACTTCATGAGAAGGAGGGGTGGCAGGGAAACCAGGCTAGCAATATTATCCACAGTGATAATAAGCATAGGTTGCCCCAAGGAGAAAGAAAGGGAAATTAGAAATATAATGTACATTAGAGTTGGTGCATGCTGGTGACAGAGAATTAGGCACTGACAGGCAGCAACTGCAGGAGAGCTGTCAGTGGCTCCACTAAGCTTTTCTAGCAGGTGTCATTGTAAGATAGTGGCAGCAAATAAACTGGAGACAGATTGTAAGAAAAACTGAAAAAGCTTAATTATGGAAGGGATGTATTCTCATGTTCCTGTGTGTCCATGTGCATGTAATCTCTTTGTTGTCTGTACTATCCATTTTAATAACAAACCTTGCTCTCTATGTAAAATCTTCTTCCAGTCAGGAAATAACTTGAGGCATATTTCTGAGATCTGTGCGTTTTTTTTAATTCATGTTGGAAGATGCAGAATTCAGCCAAAACAATTGCCTGTTCACAGATACCTACTATATGGAAATGTCCTACTGACACAGAGTGGACCAGGGGAATGCAGTGATCATTTAGTGTGTACATGCATAGTTGTGCATATGTATCTTCATGTGTTTCAGCCCCACTCACACATTCTTTAAACCTAGGCTGACTCTAAACTAAAGGCAAGCCAGCATGGCACCATTTCAGTAGCAATCATCTCTACTGTATATGTCTTCAATAGGCAGGTTTGTTCTATTTTTAGGCTCTACTCCTAATTTTCTAATTTTCTCTCATTGCAATATAATTTTATTGTGTAGTTTTATACTTCTCATTCCTCCCTTATCTTGCCCTTTAGACACTATTTCAATTTGTGTTCTGCCTGACTGGATCCACAGCACCAGACACCTCCTTGTCAGACAGTCGGTAGAGACTCTAGTTTTATTGCCCATAACAAATAAAAGTTATCTTCCTACTTTAAAACCTATATGTGACTTGGAGAGTCTACAAGCTCAAAAACACACTGTTGATAGAAGGCTATAATACAAATGAGCAGATGAAACAATTAGACTGTAACCGTTTGTTTAAAGGATTTAGGGTTTCTTTATAGCCTCTGTGAGCCATTATTAGTATTTTATTACTTTGCCTTGTGATGGAAGGACACATAAGACAAAAGACAGTTTTTCAGGGTCTTTTTGTTTGATGAAAGATCTGACAGGAAAATCCACACAAACTTATGGATTACCTAAGCTACACCTGTGAAGCAACCCTTTGCTTGGAAAATTTTCTCTAAAGAAAACAGTCCTTTCTTGTTTCTTTTGTTTTCTTGATAGTAAACAACTTTATAATCCAGGAATTTGTAACTGTTCCCTTAGAAATGACATCTGTAAGTCTCCTTTCAGCTTTGCTGAGAAGTCACATGTATATATGAATAATTAGAAGAAATTTTGTTATGTTCATTTTGTGTCAGTTACGGAGGGGGAAGGAAATTATGTTCTCAGTTTCGGGGAAGCAGTGGAATTCAAGAGGAAAGGAGGGGTGGGGTGAGAAAACTAAATATGAAGGCCAAAAAGAAATAGAGTTTACAAAGGCCACAAAATCAACCACACAGTCTTTTATTACAAGCAGCTAAACTTTGACCCTAATGTCCTTAGGAAAGGTGGCAGGTATGTGGGTCAGGGGCAACTGCACTGTTTCCACTGACATATTTCACCATCTATGGACAATGAACTGTTTGGATAATCAGCTGTTTAATGACACATGACAGAGAATTAACTTTCTTTTTTGACTCTTATAAGAATATTTCCAACTAAAGAAATTTAGCATTCTATGGGATACATCGAGTTCTTTGGCTTACAGGCTACTCCAAGAAAATTGTACATTTGAGGACTTTGAGATATTCAGAGACTTAAAGAAAGCAACTTCACAAGCTACAGTTCCATTTAATGTTATTTTTCCCTTTAATTTATAGGCATCTCAAACTCCAGAGTTCAAAGCTTGTTCAAGCCTTTCAGCTTGAAATGTTAAGAGCTTTACAAAGCAAGCATGTTTTTATCCTCAAAGAATGACATTTGAAAAAAGTATCTTAAATGCTAATAGTACATTTTGATTTTTGCTTATAATTCTAGGCCAAATAGTATATCATCCTTTTTATAGTACAGTGACAGAATGTCAGTGCTTTAATTTATTTATTTTTGGCTAAGAAGAAATTCAGATAAGAATTTTACAGTAAAATATGCAATCATAGAATGACTGTAAATGTGATATTGAGAGAAAATCTGTAATTGCCTATTATCTTAAAATGAAAATTTTTACTTGCATCTACTTCTAATTACTACAAGCAAATGAATTCAGCTATTTCAAATAGCTGTGTTAGAGCATTGTAGCATAATATCTCAGTAATTAACATGACACAGATTGGAAGACAGAAAATAAGGATGCCACAAATGGTATGATGGACCAAAAAGTTATCTTAAGGTAGGGCAGAAAAACATGCCTGATTTGTATTAGTCACGTGTTTGTTCAGAGTTGCCATCCACAGCACTAACAAAAGAGAGAAAAATGCTTAAAAATCACCTCATAATATTCGTTATTAAGAATTAAAAATTCACCAAAAAATGAAAGCAAAACTAGATTGAAACTAAAGGTGAAAGTAACCTATTTACCTCACAATTATATTAAAAAGATCTTTGACCTTTAAGATGTTTTGATCAAAATAATGCTTCCACTACAAAATGGAAACATCACCTTGTGCAAATCATGATGCATTTGAGAGAGAGATTCTTGTCTGCTAAAAGGAGAAACTGTCTGGAAAAAGGAGTCAATTCTCTAAACTGATGAAATATCTGTACTAAAATGAAAGAGTGATCTTAAGGTACTCCCCACTGCTGCTCATTCTGTACCAGGTAGTTGTGAGCTGAGTCTCTCAATGCATTTGCAGACATTTTCATCACTTTTCAAAATTATCTTGTTCAGCAAACTGCATAAGCAATTTTTGTCCTCAGTTGGCACTCAGAGGGACCTTTAATAAGTCTACCGATTTCCGCATGTCAAATGTCACATGATACAAGAGATTATAATCTTTTAGTTGTGCCAAGAGACAATAAGAAGATGCTACTTTGCAGGTCCACTCATAATAATTGTAAAATAAGTCTCTAAATAGATGGTCATAAGGTCAGCTAATGATCTGTTTCTGATTAATTTAGAACAAGACTGAGTTAGTAGAAAAGCAAATGACTGAGTGTGAACTTCAAAGATGCTTTCTCAATAGGTGTAATAACACAGAGTACTTGAAAAAGATGAACAGCAGTGTTTATTTTGAGTGTCTTCGCAAAAAATAAATAAAATAAAAAATAAAAAGAAAGAGAAAGAGAAAAAATAATCCAAAACTATTATTACTAGCAATAGTATCTTATAAAGGTTAATATTCTAACCTATGTGTCATGGACTGAAATGGCAAGGTAAACCTGGGATGTGTTTTGTTATGATATCTATTTACAAGAGATACACAACCAATGTTTGATGATAGCTGAACAGTATTTAGATGATTTAGTGAAAGAAGGAGCACAAGGAAAAAGACTAGAGAAACCTTTCCCTGGGGAGATTCGAGATGCCTGATAAGAAAGACAGGAGGTAGAGTCCTTTTTTTAAAGCATCCATCCACAGTGAGATGTATTGTGTTCATCGAGAGAGGAGTGATGCCATATGCACTATTTCTCTGCTCATGGCAGGGTCAGCTAAAGCTAAGTTATTTCAGAGTGATATTTCTCTAAACTGTGTAATGGATATTTTACATTACTTTTAGACTTTCTGAGTAATTGGCTATTTTTAGCTTAGATGTTATTTTGTTTTGTTTTGCTTGTGTTTTTTTTCCTTAAACTGCAACTGGAATCTATCGTGTTGTGTTGTAAGACTGTATCTTATTATCCTACACAAAGTAGACCTGGAGAATAATTTATTCCTTTAATCTTTACATGTCAGACCACCTTTTTCCTATAACTTTCCAAAATAAATAATCCAATTTTTTTGCTCTTTCCTTACAAGTGATATTCTAGATATCTGATATTATTTTCTTCCTGAAATGTAGACTGGTAAAAGGCTTATATTCTTCTAGTACAAGACATTAAAATAAGAGTGAATAATAATTTCAAAGTTTTTACAAATGACAATCATGTTTATGCACTTATGACACATCCACCATTGCATGTAATTCCTAATTCCCATTCAGTCTAAGGTCTTCTGGACACCAGTTGCATAGGCCACATTGTTCACCAATCTCTACTCTTGCAACTCATTATTTTACTACTCAGTACTTCATGAAAAAAAATATTTTTAGTTAATATTTGTAAAATTTTAGGGTCATGTATAAATCTATTCCTCTCCTCTGGACTGTTTGATAGCCTACTCACCTTGGTATCAGTACTAAATCCTGCAAGTACCATTCCATCACATTCAGAGCATGACTGGGACAGGACATCCTGTTGATTATGCAATACCTACAGCTAAATAACTGTGAGTTCTATGACTGTGGTTTTTTTTTTTCAGCCTTCTGGAATGTTTTTATGTAACATGAAAAAAAGTCCAATTGTTTTGGATTTTTATTCCTTACATGGGTTAATGCTACTGATGTTTTAGTATTTAGTGTTCCCAGGAAAGAGCCACAAGAACCAAATTATTTGCTTTTGACTGAAAACCAGGAGAGATTTCAGCTTTTAAAAAAGAAAGCCAAATTTTCAATATTGATTTCTAGATTTGATGAATGGTAATATATGAAAGTACACATCTTTTTCTAGATATGTCTTATATCTGGATTGAGGGGAATAATGGAAATTTATTATGCAGAATTTAGATAGCCAATGTTTGTTCTATCCTGATTTGAAATGGAAATCAAAAACTGAAATAAAGTACCTCAATTCCTTTACCCCGATAAGAAATTTTTATCAAATAGGTTTAATTTTTCTTTTACATGTGTGAGTAAAAGAAGATGAAAAGTTGCTCTAAAAGAAAAGAGAAATCAGATAATTTTATTTTTGAAGTTCTGAAAAAATGAAAATTTTATGTTCCTGGAATGTATTTCTTTCATTTCAAAAAAAAACAAAAACCCTTTTTTTTTTTTTCAATTTACTTTCTTCTATGAAAGAGTTTGAGACAATTAAACTTCATATTTCTGGAGGAAAACCACCTTTTTTCAAAAAATCATATCTTCTGAATAACCAATAGAAAAATTCTGCAGCACTGAAAAGATAAGATTATTTTAGAAAATAAAAATGGACAGAATATAAAAAAAAAGAATCTTAATTAGAATTTTTATTTAGTGGTTAGATTTTCAGAACTAAGGTTAACCTTCTTTTACATAATGATATAAGAAGTCAAATCACAATTTCCAAACCCTTGTCTTGAAATTATAGCACTACTATCCACCACATTTTGAGCAAATTTGAGAAAGAAGCCATTAAATAAGAGTTGTAAAATGCCAAAACATTCTTTTATAGTCACGGCGAATGCTTATAATGAAAGGAAAATTGTTTCTTATGAAAAACAGCAACTCCTGCTTAGTATAAGCAAGTAATTAAAAATAAAAATAGCTAAATCAGAATATAATCTTATTTAGCATTTATTGTTTGGAGCTTTTAAGTAACAGGAGAGGATAAGTGAAGAACTCATTTGAGGAAAACACTAAGCTATATCAAGAAAAATTAATTGTGTCAACCACAGACATCAAATAATCACAATATATTTTCTCCTGAAAATCAAAACAAGGGAAAAAACCAAATTCTAAATTATGGTCTATTGTAAAGCAGACTTTAGGTGCACAAATTGAGGGAGAGTTTATCTTAACTGACACTGTATTTATATGTTTGGCATTTGAAAAGCAAATGGTGCTGTATTAATTAAGTGGGATTAACTACCTGTCACAATTTTCAACAGCTTGATATTCGTCTGAGGGTCAGGGGGATTAGAAGCAACTATGACTTCAAACCACAAATGTATCCTCTTATGTTTCATTTCCATGTCATCATCACATTAGATCTCTGAGTAGGCAAAGATTTTGAACAAAAGGTCCACTGTTTCTTTCCACCTTTAAAAACCTATTGTAAAAGCGCCTTTTAGTTTCTCCGTAATAAAAAGCAGTCACGTCACTGCACACCCATTTGCAGTAGTTACTCTATCTACACTATTAAACTGGCAAGCTTTGACAATGGTCTAAGAAAAACTGTATATTAAAAGTATTGTTTACTTTTATCATCACTTTTATTTTATCAGTATATTGGAACTTCAGAAAATAATATACTACAGCCACAGCTTGAGATAGATCTTTCTGATATATGCCTAAATTGGATTCAACATTCATGACTGGAGCAGGTCTAGTGATATCTCTGGAGGATGCTGGTGCCACAGAGGCTACTTCTTGTTAATTCTTATGGGGTTGTTCTCAAGTGAGTTCATCTGAAGTTTTAAATTTAGTGCTGTGTATGGGTTACCCTGGGCAGATACCAGGTACCCAGCAAAACCACTCTATCACTCCCCTCAGCAACTGTACAAGGGAAAGAAACTATAATGAAATGTTCATGAATCAAGACAAGGACAGTGGAACAATCACTCATCGATTACCATCATGTGCAAAACAGACTCAGCTTTGGAAAATTAATTGAACTTATTACCAACCAAAATCAGAGCAGGATAATGAGAAGCAAAAGAAATTTTAAAAACACCTTCTCTGCACCCCTCCCTCCTTCCCATGCTCTACCTCCTCACCCTTCCAACTGTGCAGGGAGATGGGAATGGGGGTTGTGGTCTGATCATGCCTCATCATGGTCTTCATCATGGGCTGCAGGGGAATCTCTGCTCCAATGCCTGAAGCACCTCCTCCCTCTCATTCTTCAATGGTGTCTGCAGAGTTGTTTCTGTCACATATTCTCATTCTTCTCTTGTCTTCTCTTAGTTTTCTTCTGTTTTGGTTGGAAATACAACCTTGTATTTGATTATAAAAAATTCATTTATTGACAGTAAGAAAATACAATTTGTGTTGAAAAGTAAAAGATAAAGTTCATTAGTTCAGTAGTAGTCTGAAATTTGCCAAATCTTAACCTGGAGAGGCAGTTCAGACAAAGCATTTCAGTGTAACCGTTTCATTCTGGAGATGATAGTCTATTTACAGCATAAGAAATTACATCGGTGATCTAAAAACTGGCTTGTTTTTAATATTTTGGTGTAATTAAAAGGGTTGAAAACAAATGATCAAACACAGCACAATCATTCATCCTCAAAATGTGTCATGCAACAGTTCAGATGAGGACAGTGGTGGTGATCTGTCTCCATAATGCAACATTTAGCTGAAGTCATTCAGTTCTTTTGTTAGTCAGTAGTGCTCTTGGGATTACATTTCACCAGGAGATTTTCATTGTGACTTTGGATAGACCATGGTAATGAAACAAAAGACCTCTTCATAGCATAGTCTTGAATTATCTTCCTATGCTGCAGGAACTTGAAAGCTAAGTTATGCAGAACCTAGTGTATTGTGTCAGGGGCTGTTATGCAAATATTTGCTTAATAGCTATATGCCATGCAGTTTTTGTAAATATTTGTTCAAATTTCAGTTGACTTGTCGGTGTACCTTCTTGGCTGTAACAACTAGTTTTGAGAAAATATTTGTGTGAACCTTGCAAACCAAAAGCCTGTTGTGCAGGCTCAACTTCACACTTTTTTCTTGGCCAGCTCCATGATTAAGAAATGCAGTGTTTCCTGGAAAAAGGTTTGTCTTGCATTTCCTTCCATTTCTGTAAAAAAACAGCTGTGCTGGAAATGTTACTGACAGAACTGTAAGTAGTCTTTTAAGAATAAACATGAGGAAAAAATGTGATATCTCAGACAATTAGTTTTACATTACATTAACCCTAACTGTCAGTATGTAAATTAGAATTACACATAATTTTACTTGAATTACTTGGATTATAAATTGTAATAGGCTGGGACCCTCTTTTGTCTGGTGTTCATAAATCACCTAAAACAATACAGTCCCTGCTTCATCCATCAACCCTTAAGTACTCACAAGTGAGTATTACATGGCAGCATAAACATTTGAAACACTCTGATTCATTTTGGTTTTGCAAAAGAAATCCAACACACATGGACTCTAGTTTCTTGGGACACTTTTCAAGCCATTCCCTGTATCTGGGTATTAACAAAGGCAGCTATTTGAGATAACTGAGGAGATTCAGCACACCAGCAAGACTGAACTGATTTGATATATCCAAGACGCATCAATTATCTGAGCTAATTCAGAGATGTCTTACTATTCTTTCATGATATCTAAGAAACTACTGAATGGAGAGTTTAGTCAATCAGTTGAATAGACATGTATGTACATTACTCATATGTTTAGAATAATAAATTATATGCAATTTAAATTTTTTCACTATGTAAGTTATCTGGATACACATTATGAATTTTACAAATATATTTTTCCATTTACAGTTCTTCAGTAAATAGTTTGTGTCAATAAATTTTTGCTCATGATTCATTCATGAGCTGATCATTGAGAATATTCATTATTTATGCTATATAATTTGCCTTGTAAATTACATTACATTATTTATATTCCCTGAATCAGTTATTTATAAATAACTTGATAAATAAAATTAATTGCATTTTTCTTTATCAGATAATCTGTAAACTTTCCTGTTGTTCAAATCTGTTGTAATGCCTCTGTGCGTGGCTTGCGGCTGGGACCGTCGGGTCCTTTCCCCCCCATGCGGTGTTGGTCCTTTCCCCACCCCCGCGCGGCAGCTGGAGTGGCGCAGCCCCGGTTCGGCGGGGGCTGTCCCCGCCCAGGGGAACAGCTCATTGGTTCCCATGCCAGCTACGGACGGCTGGCTCACTGGCCGGTGCCCCTGTCAATCATTGTGGTCCTCCGCAGTGATTGGCTCTCCCGACTGCCCTCCCCTCACCCTGGTTTTATAATATGCCCCGGTTGCCATTTTGGCCGTCTTCTCCGCAGCATATTGCAGGAATAAAACCTATTGGCGATAAGTGGAAAGAACCCTTTCTCGTTCTCTTTATTTCCCTGCATAAATTAAACCGCTGTGCGCGAACTAAGCCAAGATTCTGTGGGAGTTCTGATGCTTGGCTCGCCTCTGACTGGAGACTAGATAAGGCCTGAGTCGCGTTATTCATTTAGGCAAACGGGACTGACGCAAAAGACTCGGAGTTACTCCCGCTTTCTACCCACGGCACAAATCTATCATCCAAATATTACGAACAACCTGCAAATTGCACTGCTGATCCCCACAACTCAAACAAAATTGATGGTGTCTTGTTGTTGATTTTTTTTTTTTTTTTTGAAATGTTGAAAATAGACACTTGTGTGTTGGAATATAGGTAAATTACTGAATGGGACAAATTAAAAAAAATAGTCTGAGGTATTACAAGCTCTGTTTTTATAGAAGCAATAAAGTGGTTCTGGTACTGAGGTATGTGAAAACATTATAGGAGAGAAATATAGGGTAATTTGAGTCAGGCTTAAGATTTTTCAAGGCTGTTATTGTGTTCACAAGAGCAGATGTATTTCTCTCTCTCATACTTTCAGAAAGAAGATGCTTGTTTTTAAAGTGTGAAACACTTTACACACAAACAGAAGTGAGGAGAAGTGGAGGGGCTCAAAGTTATTGAAGGTGCAGAAATTAAAAATCACATAACAACAAAACCAAATTACTGTTTTCACTTCTGCCTAGTCCATGAGCAGTAACAGGCTGTGTGCAGAACAGCATGGTGCAATGCAAAAGTCACTGGTCCTGGGGATAGCAATGTCCCTGAAACAATGAGAGGAGGTGACAGAGCTGCAGCATTTCCCTCAGACTTGCATTTTACAGAGGTATTTAGAGCAGCAGTGGCATCTGGGCCTTCCAGCTCAACTGCACAACACAGTAGGGGTTGAACAGAAAAAAAGAAATGGGAAGCAATGCACTTGGTTGGAATCTCACATCTGCCTGACACTTAAATACCACTGAAAGTGCCAAGAACCCTTTTTTTTTAAATTTCTTTTAATAATAAAGGAAAAAAAAAACCTTTTCACTAAGAACAAAACCACAGACTTTTCATTTAGTTCTTTTTCTAATAAAACAGACAATGAAAGAGCACAACAAATTTGCTTCAGGGATGTGCGTTATTGAAATCACCTTGGATGCAAGGGAAAGCAGTAGCCTGAGCTGACTGCTCTCCATCAGGAAGCAAACTGGGAGCCACCAAGGTCAGCGGGGCACTGTCCTCCCTGATAAGGAGTGCAGCCCCACAGTGCCTAAACAAGAGGAGCAGGGCAGGTTTAGTGAGTCACCTGCAACATGTGGCAGAGTTAGCACCAAAGTTTAAATGTGGTACTTGAGGCAAAAATCAAAGGATGCACAGGTAAAGGTCCCAGATAAGCTCCTCACAGTTTTTTTCCACAACTTATGTCTTTTTCCAGAAGTTTGGTTCAAGATCACAGACATAGACACTAGTCATGGACAATGAAGACTACAGGCAGGTTAGGGCATATAGAGTTTGTCATTGGACTGAGGACTCTGACAAACTCAACAATCCAGGCTTTTCTTTATATCTCATCATGATTTTGGTATTTAGTTTTTGAATCAGATTTTATACTGATTGTTAAAGGAGAGGGGTAAAATATTTCAGTATTTCATTACCTTGGTGAAGTCCCTCAAAGTTCATTTAATGGGGATCCTTTTACTAACAGTTTGGGGCTGCTGAGTAAATTCAATTTGCTGCCCATCTGGCCCAAACCTCAAAAAGTAAGTTATCTCCATCAGAAATATGGTGAAAAAAAGGAAGGTTTTCTTGCTAAGAGGTGGCAGCCAGGTAGGAAGAAAAATGAAGAGGCAAATCTCTCCCATCAATTGTGATCATGACAAATACTCTTTACAAATATGGGCAGATACTAGAATGAGAGACAAGGAGAGAATTGCCCACCTCAGATTGTCCATATTGCTCGAGTTATTGGAGTAAATGGCTGCTTCCAAAACATAGGAATCAGGTCTGCCTATGCCTTCGTTTCCTCCCAGCCACACAGAGATTACTGAATGATGAAGCTGGGTTTTGAGAGCATTAATCCTTCCCCTGTCCAGTTTAATGCCTGGTGTTGACAAGCATGTGTGGGTAATTAAGTGGTCTCTCATGACAGCTAAATATTTTGCCATGGTTCTCTGCCTCTATCATTGAGTTCTGCACTTTGATTCCCTTACATAAAAGAACTACAAACTACTTTTTTAGTAGACAGTAGATTAGGTTGGGGAAAAAAATTTAAACAAGCATGTGTGATGCAGTAAAACTATCCATGTTTTATGCACTTCTGAATGTATTATTTCTCTTTTACCAGGAGCTATGAAGATAAAACACCTCTGCTAGCCACTAAATACTCTGAAGTAATAAGAAAAGCTCTCATCATTAAGTAATATTAAATGTCCAATAGAAAAGTTTATTAAAATCATATTTGGTGATTGGAAAGCTGATCATAATTACCAATCAAAAGAAAAGAAGACAATACAAAAAAAAGGGACAAAACAAACCTCATAACTGAGTAAAGAGATTAAAGGATATTTGCATATTTTTCGAGTTATTATCAATCTAAACTGGAGGTAATTGTATTAGAGGTCAGTGTGGTAGAAAAACAACGCCAAGGTTACTATTTAAGTAGTACACAGAACACTTTAATATTGTCTGAAGCAACAAAACAGAGGCAAATTAAAATGATGATTGTAGGAGAAAGGAAACACAAAAAGTCAAACTGAAGCACATATTTCAGTCTAATGTGTTCAGTGAAGGTCACTGTAATTGATTTTAAAAGGTTCTACAACTTTTGTTTTCAGGGTATAATTTTTCATTTGATACTGTAAAACAGTGGTATGCCAGAGTCCACTGCTGAACTTCTGAGGGGCAGGTCCAGTTTACATCCTGGCTGTCAGGAATTAGGGGTTTCAGCCTTTTTCTGGTTATAGATGCAAATGTCAGCAAGCCACAAGGATGGGGGGATTTGTACCTTCTGAACCTATTTGGAGTTACAGGAACCTGCAGAGTAAATGGTGTTAAGTGCCATGTATGAAAACATGAATCTTCCACAAGAAGTTTCTATTTCTTTCCATTGAATATGTAGAATACCAGGGATGACTATTCTGCTTCCATTCTTAAGTTTAGTCACAGGTACGTCATGAGGAAGAGATGACCTACAGGGAAGTAACAGGGATGTGATAAATCTAACCCCATGAGAGTTCCCTGCAGTTGTTACGAAGTCCCCTTGGGATCCTCAGTCCAGAAATCCTGAAGTGAAGGCAGGTAGTAGCATGAGCTTTCTTTAGTTGAGCAGAGGAAGAATAATTTCTGTCTCATAAAATGTGACTGCACTCTTTCTACTTAATAGCCTAGTTACTGCAGTGTTCTGCTAGAGCATGAGATAAACCAGTCCAATTCCTGCCCTAGCTGTCTTGCAACATGTCCATTTTACTTGGAAAATACCTTGGATAAATCATTAGTATGGTCCTGGAAACCAGGACCACCACAAGTCAGTGAATATCCTGAGGGTTAGACTGCTGTTTGCTCTCTCTAGTTAATTTACAAACAGTGACAGTTTTGGTAAGATGATCAGAAATATGGTTTTCCCTCTAAAAACCCTAAGTCTATCCCTCCCTAGTGTCTGACTTCTCTTAATGATAACCAAGCTGTGTCTGTATAACTTACTAGATAAAAAAGCAATGCTTTTTGGGTTTCTGTGCACACCCACAGTAGTGAAACCCACAGTGCTCATTGCAGCTGCAGCATGGTGCTCTATTGAGATGATGAGACTTTCACTTTGCTCTCCCTTGGAAGAAAGCCCAGACATGCAGGCAGGGGATGTACTTGTAAGGGATCCCTTGCACAGGCAACTACAGCTTGGAGACTGTGAGACATGCTGCAGAATGCACTGATATTGTAATACAGGCACAGCCTTTTAGGTTTAAGCACTTTCTATACCTGCATTGCATAACTGAGGCAAAACTGCTAGATTTTAAAATAATTTAAAAGTTAGAGGACTTGAGAGCCTGGAATGCAAATTTGATTCTAATTCTAATTTTTAGCCCATAAGAATTATTTTTGAAATGCTCTCAGATTTTGTTGTGGTTTTTATTTGGTTTTTTTTTTGTTGTTGTTTTTTTTTTGGTTTTGGATTTTTTGGATTTTTTTGTTTCTTTTTTTAATCTTATCTTCTCCTTTGCCCTACCACAGATTATGTAAATCAGCAGTAAGGCTCAGTGTAACAACTGCTTAACAGTATAGGCAGATGGGGCCAAAAATATCAGAGAATTTGAAAATAATGAGTTGATAAGTATTTCAGACTAAACAGCTATAAAATATCTGCCTAGGTACAAGGTGTTATGTGCTTAGAAGTCAAAATAAAGAAATGGATTCCCATATCAAGCTGAAAAATATGTTTCCAGTAAGCAGCATTAGTTAACTCTTTCTAACACATTGCTTTGAGGTTTAAGTTAAGATATTTTCCTCAGCCTAGAGCACCTGTTACAAGCAATAAGATTTTCAGACTATCTTAATAACTTTTTTTTAAATGAAGAGGAATGGAAAATTCTTGAGATGACCTAAATAACATCTAGAATTATTACAAGGGAATGATAGCAAAGGTAAGACAAAGTATTCTAAGTATGAATGATTCAGACGTTACAGACCACAATTTAAATGCAGAGAGAGAGATAGCACACAAAGAGTTCCAGATGAGAATTTCACTTATTGCAGTTGCCAAGTAAAGCCATCAAAGCAAATAGCTCAAATGAGTCAAAGAGAGAACCCTGCATGTCTGATTGGGAAGAGACTCAAAGGATATAGTTACTAAGCAAGAAAATGTGTGTGAGATAAACTTAAAGGGAACAGTTTATTGAGTTAGGTGTCCTTTTCTCTCTATGGCAGTGCCTTGTGTCCTTGTTTCTTAATCATTCATAAGAGAAGGATTGTAAATAGACATAAGGATAAGTCCTACAAAGTCTATAATTAAAATGTACTGCAAATGTTTTAATCTGACTGACTTGTGTTTTGATTTGGGGCTTTTACATTAATTAGAGAGACTATAAAGGCTGTGACAACCATTTCATCAAAGACTAAGGCTTAAAGAACAGCCCAAGACAGAGAAACTCCTTCTTAATGAAAACATGTTCAATATATTTAATATGTGAACTAAGAAAATTTTGAAATTGTGGGTCTGAAAAAGGAAAAGTACATAGATGTGAAAGGTGGAACTTAAAACCTATATTTTGGAGAAATTGGAAAAACCCGTATTTTGGAGAAATTGGCCTAAACCATATAGATCAGAGAGTAAAGTCTGTGTCAGAATTCAGTCTACCTGAAAAATTAGCAAGTATAGGTTGCAATACTAGATACTGTACATCAGTATATTATTTTTAATTTGCATCCCAATTTGCATGTCATAATTACCTTTCCAACTATCTTTTGGGAGATAAAAACATATCTATTAACAAAACTTCAACGTATCACAGTTTCTAGATACAAATAATAAATAAATTTCCTCTATGATTTTGCCTGGCAATCTTTCCTGAAGATGGCAGAAGCATAAATATGCTTCATTAAACAAAAAGAAGTGAAAATATTTTAATTTTAAAAAATTAAAATTAAAAATATTAGTGTTTAACTTATATTTTGTACCAACAATCATTTTAACAATTTGCTTTCAAAAGCAAAACTTCAGTTTTATTTAATAGCTTGATTACATACTTCCTTACAATGTCTGGGCTGCTATAAGCTACAGTTTAGTGCTTAACCACAAAAACAACTTGTTCAACCTTGGAACAACTGCACAAGAGACAAGCCGTGGCCGCCACTACTATAATCAATGTTTCTCTTGTAAGCAGCTGAAAGTGGGATACTCTGAAATGCTGAGGGTTATGAGTGGTCACTCATAACCTAGGCACCTGAGCACCTAGGCTGAAGTTAACTGTGAGCGAGCACATATTTTTAATTCATCAGATAATTTATAATCTTTCACATCACCTACATTAGTCTTGCAGACCAGAGGTACAAGATTGGACATAAATGCATAGCAAGGGCCTACAAGATTTGAGAAGATTTTCTGAACTATAAATAGCTTTCTGTGTGTCCAGTGTTTGGGTTTTAGCAGTTGCAGTTGTAAAACCAACGGCTTGCAGGTCTTCCTTGCTAAACAGCTTGTGTTTGTACATGTGTAGAGTATAATTCTTTCCTGTTTTCAAAGTACTGAATTTCAGAATATAGTTATCTGCTATCTCTAACTAAAAATAGATAATCTGAAACCCAGGTTAGCTATGCAGCCACTCACTTGGGAACAGATGGCATAGTCGGGTTGACAGGCTCAGGACCTCTTTCTCTTTCTTTCTCTTTCTCTTTCTCTTTCTCTTTCTCTTTCTCTTTCTCTTTCTCTTTCTCTTTCTCTTTCTCTTTCTCTTTCTCTTTCTCTT
>VZRZ01006808.1:73327-87516 GCA_013398175.1 Climacteris rufus | reverse complement strand
ATTAAACCGCTGTGCGTGAACTAAGCCAAGATTCTGCTGGAGTTCTGATGCTCGGCTCATCTCTGATTGGAGACTAGATAACGCCTGAGTCGCGTTATTTAGGCAAACGGGACCGACGCAAAATATTCAGAGTTACTCACGCTTTCTACCCGCGGCACCTTCCCTTCCCCTTTCCCTTTCCCTCCACCTCCCCTATCACTTGTAGAAGACAGTTACTCTAGAAATCTTTTATCTTAGTAAGACAAAATTCAAGTTGGTTAATTACCAGGCTATTTGGGGTGGTTTTTTTTTTTCCTTTTCCCCTGCTTTTGTTTTTGGGGTCTGGATAAAAAAAGTTGAAAAGAAAAAAAAACCAAACAAAAAAAAAAAACCCAAATCAAACAAAAATTCTTCAAGGAAAACAGCTCCCAGCTGGAGCCCCAGTCCACTTGACTGAAATCCCTCAGTGTTGATACTGGGAGACTGCACTGTTAAAAAGCAGAAATTGTGATTTGGAGGAAAGTATAGTAAGTCTGATGGATAAGTTACTGGATTTCTGTTTTATCTTTGTCAAAATTAGTGTCTGCAGACTGGTTTGAATTTATGGCGTGTTTTTTCTCTAACAGAAAAATAGAACCAACTCTAGCATACAGACATGCTTTGGTGAATCATACTATGGTAAGTTAAGACAGTAACTTATGGATCATGCAAAAGAGAAGAAAAGCATACTTGAAGCACTACAGTCACTGTCTAGTGTAATCACTTCAGCTGCCAGCAGTGGTAGTTTGTGCTGCTATGCCAGAATGAAGCAGATGACACGTGCTCACAGACTGCTTTTTGCCAGCTCTGCTATCAGGGTTTAACCTCCAGGAAGCACAGGAGGCAGGCAGCAGAGCAATGGTAATAGGTTAAGTAGCAGCAGAGATCTGCTTTACTGAGCATTAGCGAGACTTGAGCCCATAGCCAGGCTGTGTGTTTTTGTTGTTGGAAGCATGCAGCTCTGTGTGCAATACCTGATGAGCAGAGAGCAGAATTATATAATTTTTAATTAACTTGGGGAGAGAGTAGAATAACACCACAGTATTTTGTTTATTTTCCTTTTGGATTTGAGGTAGGTTTGAAACTATGCTTCTATGCATACTTCAAATGAGTGATGTACCAATTCTCTGTGCTGCCTAAAAGTCCTCTAATCCATCTGATTTTTTTATAAATCTGTTCTTTGTAAATCTAATTTATATCATGAGAAACTTGAATTTCACATTTTTGTATAAAAAGTGTAGCATGTTGTTGCTCTGATTTTTGCAGTTCTGGATGTTATCATTTCTTTGTAGCTAGTTTCTCACAGTTTTCTCTGTAAACATGGCCATGTTATTGTAACTGTATTTTATCATTGCATTCCTTTCTCATGGACACAGAACTCTGATGGACATTTCCTTTGACCACTGTAATTGAGGGAGGAAAAACTGATTTCCTCCAATGAATAGTGATTTCTAAATGGATATAAAAAATAAAGAAGGTGGGTCTTGCCGCCCTTCCTTCCTTCTCTCTGATCCTGGTAACAGGTGCCTCTGGCTCTTCCTTTTGTGTCGTTACTGCAACATTATGTTACTTACTCTTAAATCTTAACCAGAGAGAAATAATGGGTTAAATCTAACCAGACACTTTACCAAAATGTATTTTGTCAGTGAATAGATTAATCTTCACTTTTTTTTTTTTTTTCCAAAATAAACTTTTTAGTTTAACGTACAAAATGCACGAATATGTACACGAATGTGTTAGAATTTGCTTTGCACTCTGCCTGGAAGACTCACATTTCTTTCACATGTTTATAGGTTTGGCATACAGTTTAAAACATAGTCCTTTTTGTTTTCATCAGTTTTGTTTCATAATTCCCTTCTCTTTGATTGTCTGTCTCAAAGACATGATGTGAATAAACATTTTCACTCAGGTTGTTAGGGGCAATGAGAAGAGATATGCAAGCAGATCCGTTTTGCAAACTGCCATTATGAAGCTCTATGATGTTACACCTTCAGCACAAAGGGGCTAGTTGAAGTCATGTTGAGTTCCTAACACTGACACCAAAAAATGACAATAGCGTTAGGGAATACTTTGTCACTTGATACTGCAAATGTATATTATATCTCTAGAGAAATGTCAATTTTCATTTCACTGTTCTTCCAAGCTCATATTGTTTGCTACTGTTGATAACAGTAAAGGTGTTTTGAACCTGTATGGCTGTGAGTTTCTTTGACAGCACTTTTAAAGCTCAGACAAGCTGATTCAATTAAAATAAGATCTGAAGTTTTCAGTATAGGAAGAAGTTGAATAGTCTTTTTATGTAATTAATTGTACATCTGAAGCACATGATGAAACAGCATGCTAAAAGAGAATATTCTTTTTTCTTTAATACAATTGTTTTACCAAGAAAAAAGTGCTGCATAGCTCTATGAGATTCAGTACAACCAAGAAAAAGTAGCAATAAGACCAATAGCTTTTCAGTTTTGGCCTTTTGGTGTTGTTTTATATACAACAGTAAAGAACTTTGTTTCTTGTACTGTAAATATTGTTGTAGAAATTTGAAATCATCCACAACCATGGGGTCTATAAGGTTATATCACTACCTCACCTGTTCTTTTGTTACTGCTACACAGTGGATGATTGAACAAAAGAAAGATGGAAGAACAAAGTGAAAATAAACCTTTCCAAATGTATTGAAAACATGCTGTCTTCTTTCTTCCCACTGTTATTTAGGACATGGGGTACTACACATCCCGCTTGAGTATCTGTGGAACAAATAACATAGTCAATATGATGAGAAATGCTCTTGAAAAACACAGGGAAATGAAAGAGCACCTGCAGGCTCCAGGATGTCCAACATGAGTCAGTGCTGTTTTCATCAGCAAGTGGTGTGGCACTTTTATAAAATGCTACAGTGGCACTACGGACCTGAGACCAGCAGGGTCAGCAAGGGAAGCATGATACATGAGCTCCTGGAGCATGGCTTCCAGTCAGTTTAAACAGAAAGGAATGCAGCTTGAGTGCTTAAATAAGTCCATGGGATGTGAATCAAACCAGCTAGGGGACTTTTTCACATCCATAATGCTGCTCCACATGAAAACTAATGTGCCTTGTATGTGCTGAGTGCTGTGAGGCAAGATACTAAACATTTTGGGATAATGTTCCTGTCATTAGGATGGGATACAGGTGTTCAGACTGGGTCACATCAAAGGTTCAATTAACTCAGTGTTACACCTGTGGAAAGGTCCATAGCAATCAATTTTGCATTTGTGCTGAACACAGGGTTGATAATATAGAGATGTTTTCCTTATTGCTGAGCAGGGCTTGCACAGAGCCAAGGCCTTTTCTGTTTTTCATACTGCCAGGTTGGTGAGGGGTCTGGGGCTGCTTAGGAGGATGAAAGGAGACACAGCAGGACAGATGACCCAAACAGACCAAAGGGATATTCCACAGCTTATACACCATGCTCAACATATAAAGTGGGAGGAAGACAGATGAAGGAGGGGAAGTATGGAGTGATGGTTTGTCTTGCAAGTAACTGTGACATGCAATGATGTCCTATTCTCCTGGAGATGGCTGAGCACCTGCCTGCCCATGGGAAGATGTGAATTAATTTCTTCTTTTGTTTTGTTTGTGTGCACAGCTTTTGTTTCCCCCATTAAATTGTCTTTATCTTGACCCAGCAGTTCTCACTTTTACCCTTCCAATTCTCTTCCCAATCCTGCTGGTGGGGAAGTGAACAAGCAGCTGCACGGGAATTGGTGGCTTCCTGAGGTTAAACCACAACAGTTGTATAGATCCCTACCATGTTCTCTTTTATCTGTCTGTCCTTCAAACTGAAAGATCTTAGTCTGTTCAGAAGTAACTTCTTGTAACTTCTTGCCAATGTGTCGCACTGATTTACCTTTGACGTGGTTCTCTAAACACTTTTGGTTTCTCTGTATCCCTCTTAAATTAGGGAGATGGGACCTGCCCTTAACACTAAAGATGCATGAAGACTTATGTTTTCTAGTTTGTCCTTTCCCAATTCTGTAGGAATTCCTAATATTTTATGTTCTTCTTTGATTGCAACTACTAATTCAGCCAATGCTTTCATGGAGCTGTTTGTTATAAACCCTGAACTTTCTTGTTGAATATTAACAACTTTTCAAATCCCCTTACTGCATATTTAATATTAGAATTCAGGCTTTTATATTTAATAAAATTTTATATTTAATAAAATTTCCACCCAAGTATTCCATTCAGTGAAACAAAATGCTTGACAATCTTCCAGTTTTCTATGCCCTGAAGGGTTAGTACCAATCAGTACAGCACTTGTTCATGTCACCTTAACCTCACAAGTCAGAACTTGACTTGAGCCTTACTTGAAGACGATATTGCATAAATCTGTGTTTCTAAAAAGATTTCAGTGAACCCTGTGTTAATTATTACCACTGTTATTTTACACATTTTCTAAAGCAAACTTTGTTAATATTAGATGTACAATCTTTCTAGACATCCTCCAGTAAGGATGGGATCGAACAGTGACAGCACAAAATCCTTTCTTTAGAATAGTTTTTTCTTTATAAATTATAATCACTATATAACTATATTTTCAAGACAAAAAATTCCAATAGTCTTGGCCTTTTGTTCAGAGACCTTTTTCTTTCACATACAAATTCTGGCATGGAAAGAAAATTACAAGCTCAGCCAATTTTACTGCATTTTGTCATTGTTATTACTTCCAGACCACCTTCTTCTGAGTGAGAAATTAGAAGGGCAGATTCACAGCAATAGCTGCACAAATCAGAGACCTTCAGTTCTGACAGTTCTAGGGAATAAACTTAATGCACGTTGAACTACATCATTAAATTATGTAAATGGGCATGTCTCCATTGAAAGCAAAGGAGATATGTCTCTGACACCGTAAGACTGTCTGACTCATATTGATGACATGTCAAATGTCACAGGACTCAGTCAGAAAATAGCTCCTCTTGAACATGCTTGATAGAATATGGTAACTAAAAATGTAAATTAATTTAAAATAGTTTGGGGAAATGTCAATTTCTATTTTCTTGTGAGGTAGTTGTCAACTCTGAGTCATAAATTAGTAAAAAATAAAAGCAAACTATCATAGATACATTTTTCTTTTATGCTGACTCTAGCTATATGGAATGCCAAAGTGTGTGGAGTGTGGCTGGCTCCTGAGAAAAGACATAGCGTTAATAATCCAAGGCATCATGACAGCTTGGTTCTCAGAGCTCTCAGAATACTCTGGATGATGAATACCTACAAATATCAATCACTCTACACTACTGGAAGTTAAGTGTTCAGTAACAGAAGATGTTGCTGTTCAGACTCCATAAACAGATTAAGTATTCTTATTAAAATTGCTCTGACTATGAGTGACATATCAAGTGAAAAGAGGTTACATTAATTTGATCTAAATTGATCTAAAAAAAAAAAAAAGGATTTTGGGGAACTCTCATTCCTAATTTGGGGAGTTTTTTCATTTGGTTATGTCTCATGTAATAAACATGACCTTGCAACACTGCCCTTTGGTGCCATTGGTTTAACATCTTGTAGAGCCTGCAGGAGAGAAACATAATGAATAAAGAGATGTTGCTGCCAATATTACATTCTAGGCATGGAAGAAAGCAGCTGTAGTCTCATGCATTTATCCTTCTTTATAAGTTGGAAGCTCTCCTGATTGTAGGTGGGTTGGTAAGTTCACATTGTTGAAAGGGTAAGGAGAAGCTGTGACACTACGCCTGCTGACAAGCAGCTAAGCAAAATTGCATTTGTTTGTCTCTTTCCAGGGGTTCTTGTGATTGAATTTTATGTATTTATTTATTTCTGTTGTTTCTTACTGCTTGTCTGCATTACTCTGTTGCTGATGTACCTGAGTTCTCTTTATGCTCATGATGTTTTAATTTACACTGTAGTTGGCATGTGTTTATTTTCATTGTGTGTCTGATATTCTCTCATGTTTTGCTGCTAATTTGCATTGTTATTTTCTGAGATTTCTTTCTATCTGCACTACATTGTTCTGGTAGATTTATCCTGACAAAACAATTTTCTTGGGCCTTTAAATAAATAAAGTCCAATATTTCTTTTGACATTATTGTAATTTAATGTACTCATCTGTTTTATGTAATGCACCCTGGTGACTGGGGAAAAAAGCCCTTTTTGCTCACTGTATACAGCTTTTAAATTCTTACAGAGTATGGCTATGTCCTCCTCATGTCATTTGACTGAGTTATTTATCTCTTTTAATATTTCCTCATAAGCTGACCTTCCCATTGCCTTAATAATTTTTATTGCTTATATTCCAATTTCTTCTTAGAGCTGGGGCAGTTTTTCTTGCAAAGAAATGTTTACCTTTCCTTCTGATATTATTCAGTTTGATTGCTTTAGTATTTTTCTTTTTTTCCTCACTGTATTACATTGTACCTTCTTCTCCACTCTTTAAAGTCAGGGATTAAGTCCTCCCAGAGAGCTTCCTCTCAATTAAAAGTCTATATTCTTTTTTTTTCCCTATGATGTGTGAAATCATCTTTTTCAGAGTGAACTTCCTGCCTCTGACCCTTTTTGATTTATCTCTTTGGCTTCCTTGTCATTTGTAATACCTCACATTAAATAGGGCCTGAAGATTTTAATTAACGGGCTGTTTACTGCTTCATGCAATTCAGTAATAAAAAAATTATGGTTAAGTTCTTAAGACTATTCTTGACAAAGGGCAAATGTGTTTCAATACTAATATGGAAGACTGAAGCTCAGGAAAATGACTACACAGCAGAAATACCTTTTAGCTGAGAAAAGTAAAGTAAATGGCTTATCAAGAGAGGCTGTAAGCCTTTGTTTCTTTGTATACAGAGTGATGAAATTCAAACAAACAAAAAATACAGGACCTACTGGCAATATAAATCAGAGGTAGAGCAATGTCATACATTATCACCTCTTATATCTCAAAGAAATATGAGCTGAAGTAATGAAAATAATGAACAGTGCAAATGTGAAATATTTATAGAGGTTTCTTGGAAGCCTTGCAGCAGTGTCAGAATGGGGGTACAAAGCATCAAGCATTACTTGGCAGCTCAGAGAAACCTGGATGTCCATGCAGTGTTATTCCTTCGAGATTTCTCAGTAGCTAAATGTCAGCATCTACCACAGTAATATCAGAACTTATTTCCCCTTTTTCTTTTCTTGCCATTATGAATGTATCTTTCTCCATCACCATCAACCTGAAAAATCAGTGTCACTATAATCTGTTCTATTTCCCAGGCTCACCTGAGCATCACTCAAATAATCACTTCTGCTCCCCTTCCTGCTATTCTAAAACAATATTTTTCACATCTACTAATGTAAATGCAACATACACCAACCTCCTACCAGTTTTTTTTACTTTTTTCTTTCTGTTCACAATTAGGAAAAAATACATGCTCTTCAATTTTGGTTGATTTTGGTAGCACTGAATAAACTCTTACAATGGGATGGAGAAAAGGAAAAAAATAAGGTGTTATCCCAGATTCTTTTAGGTTTACAGTTCTTATTTAAATCTTGATCACCTCTTTGCCACTTATGTACCTCTGCTGAGAGATAAGGTATAAATGTTGTCCTCATGGATATTAAACCAATAGCAAAAGGTCTTAATTGAACTCAGGTCAAATCATGATCAGGAAAACAAAAAAGTGTTCCAGCATTTCTTCATGCTTTCACCATTTATAAATATATGCATCACATTAGTCTGCATATAGAAAGATACATGGAACTAGTAAGAATACACTGCGTAATGTATCATAATGCAGATGCATACATATGTACACGCATACAAGCATATTTGCATCTTGTATGAACTAAAATCTTCCCTGTCCTGAGGACAAACTTCTTGCCATTGTGAGCCTTTGGACAGGATGATCATTTAATGCAAATTACTTTGGCTTCGTCTCTAATCTGATGCTTCCAGAACAAAGTGGCTGAACAACACTGACCAGCAGATAATGAGTTACACTGCTGTATTTCCAGACTGTTCTACATGAAAAATATTAAACTCCATGAACAGCATCAGAACTACTGGCATCTGCTTGTTTAAAAACAGGTTAGGCAGACAAAATGCATTTAAACTACATACGCATACCAGTGGCTTTTGTGTGATTTTTGATTTCTTTAAAGTTCAGAGCAGTCTCAAAGTGCATGAAACCAGTAACACCAATTTTATATTAGAAAAAATGAAGTAAGAAAAAACTCCCCAGAAACACCAGTACAGTTCCCTACTCATATATGGTTGCACTGAAACAAACACATTTTATAAAATGAAAGCCATTCTAAACAATTCCCTTGAGGAGATAACAGCCACACAAGGCAGCTATTACTTGTACTCACAATTGCATCAATCTTTGATCTTTATTGTTACGGTATTATTTCTATTCTGGTACTATAAAAATGTTCCTTGTGGATTTTCGTAAATAATATACGTATCTTACCCTAAAACTGCTTAAAAAAAAAAAAATGAGATGGTTACAGATCAGTGCTGCAAATAAAAGCTAAGGAGCCCCTTTATTTAATTTTATCCAAAATGGCTGTGAGATTGCTATCATGAGAGAGGAACAAAAATTAAGTTTTCACAATTTTTTATTTCCATGACAATCTGTAACATGCAGAAGAGATTTTATGCCATTTCCTGTTCTTACTACAGCTTTCATCCTGAGAATTTGGACTGCAATAGAATTTTAATTTCCAAATATATAATGTAAAATATTAGTGGCCTGTACTTTTTGGAATTTCTATTAAGCTGTATTTTATGTTTTGATGTATTGATAATTAATTTACCTAAATCTTCTTGGTCACTATAAATGAGGATAAAATAGGAATTGAGAAGAAGAGAAAGGTGTTCCTATTTAGCTTATTTAAAAATTAGGGTAAAACATTCAGAAGATTAACAAAAAGATGGTGAACAGTGGTACAGAAGAAGAGGAAATTGTTACTGTCCAACCTGCTTACAGCTTACTGACAAATAGACACAGGAGTCCTAGAATCATTAAGGTTCAAAGAGACCTCCAAAATCATTGAGAATATGTAATACCAATCTTCATTATAAGTTATTACACTCAGTTTATTTCATATTTATTTTAGGAAATATCAAAAACAAAGATCATATGCATGCAAGAAGGATATTTTCATAACTTTCTCCATCTACATACCTTACATATGGTTCCCATAGATTGCTTTGTATTTACAAATGTTTTAAAAGTTGCAAATTGGTTTTTTTATTTCTCATTCTATCTGAAATTAATCGTTACTGGATAATTGTATCTTAGCATGCCACTTAGTTGCTCTTTATTCCCTAGATTATGTCATGCACACACATGAAAAAAAAAAAAAAACAGGGTTAGAAAGTGGAAAAAGTGGTGGTGTCGTGAATTTGGGCCGGGAACTTTTCATGTAAATTCTGCAATGAAAACTTATGACTGCAAAAGCATCAATATACACCTCATTGTAATTTTCCCCCAGCCCCCAATAGGTTTGGAACACAAACTAAAATTGTTACTTTAAATATTCACTCTACTACTGGATGCACAGGCAGCATGGAATGCGGTAGGAACTTTAATCCAAGCCATGTTTGCGGTCACTTCTGGAGCTGTTTATCATATGCAAGTTCTTAGCAGCGTGCAATCTTAAACATAAAATACCTTCAGCTGCCAAAACTGCAAAGTCAGGTGTGAACTGAGAGCAAGATTTAGTATCCATTTTCCTCCTTTCCACTTCCACTGGAAATACCAAGACCAAAAGATGAGAGCAAATTACAAAAATTTCAAACTCCCTTTACTTCTCAAGAGTCAACTGATTCAGTAATATTTGACTTCATTGGGAGGAACATCAAATAGTTTAAAGTTGAGTTGTGGTCCCACTGAGCAATGGGTAAGACAACATGGTTAACAATATCTAGGTGAACATATGGCAGAAAAAATAACCTTTTAGTCTGAAATATGCTGTTGTCAGGCTCCTTTTCTCATGCTACCCAAAAGGACACATTCTCCTTGAAAAATCTCTGATTACTCATTTAATATTATATTCTTTTCTTATCCATTAATAGACAGGAATCAGTCTCTGAAGCCCTCAGTAGGTCTGTTTTATCACTAGATAGCTGTTCCAGTAGGAGGTTCTTCATTTAGGAGTGAAGAGTACACTAACATGCAGAAAGATAATTTGGGCCTATTTAAGTCTCGAACAATGATCCAATTCCATAAAACCGGTGTGAACAGTGTAATGTTCTATCTGCTTTAATAAAGAAGCGAAGTAATTTCTTGCAAAGCCCAAAGGGCTGCCAAACAGTGGACAGTCAAAACTGCAGTGTTTGGCCTACATTATTTTAAACATTGGTGGGAAATGACTTTTTTTTCTCTTCCCAACATTTATACCCCCTCTCATTGCAGCAAAGTGAATACAACCCTCTTCTTGAACTGGAGTCTTTTATTAGTTTTGGCTCATAACAGCTTCTCTCTTATCAGTTCACTTTGATCTGTGTAGCTCAGACTCATTATCTAGTCATTAAAGTAAATAAACCTGAATTTCTCCTACATTCAGAGTGCAAATCTGCAAGATGTTGCTGTAACATTAGGCATAATGATGCAGAATTACTGCTGTAATATTTCAGTACTGTGCTACAGAGCTGTCACAGTCAGGACAAACCACCTAACTGAAACGCACAACAAAAAACCAAGCAGCAGATCCAAAATGTCAGCTGTAAATGTTAGAAGGATTTTTTTTTCCTTTTAAAGGAATAAAACTTGAAAAAGTTGAAATGGTAGACTGAAAGAAAATGTAAAGCTTCCTCTTTTACTTTTCCAGTTAGGCATTTGAAAAGATCATTCACTAACAGGATAAAGGAAAAAGCACTTAAAGCTAAATTACCATATTTTGTATCTATTTGTAGAGATTACACCTTGAATATGTTGTCTATAATTTGCAAAAATAATTTTCATTTATGTTTTCAGTTTTAGAGCAGACAAGCAGAGGACCCAGTTTTGGTCTTGTATTTGCTGATGCAATCTGTAACTGAGCTTCAGAACCTGCATAAGAATTGCAAATAGCGTCTATAATAGTTATATTTCCAAAAAAGGAAGTGTTGCTAAAACCAGAGGGAAAATCCATTCCCAAAATAACCCAAAAACAAAACCAAAAAAACCTAGAAAAAGTCAAAAATATAATGTTCTTCTATTAATTTCTAGATACCCAATGTTTAAATATATCTAAAAGGGCATAAAAATACTTGTGTAAATTAATATGTGTGACCTAAAAATGGATAACCGTTATATCTCATTTCAAATTGTCCATCCAGAGTTTTTTCAGCCTTCTTTAACCAGACTTTTCCTCCTATAACTGCTCCTGATTTATCTTTACTGTGTTTTGCCTCAATTCTACGCTTTATATGCAATATTATATAATGTTTCCGTGTTTGTTTTAGAGCTGGATGCATTATCCTTCTAGGCAAGCCTCCTTACACTTGGGAGGTTTGATTTGCATTTTCCAAAACTTGCCACAAGAACAGCCATGGATAGCTGTGGTAGACACTTCAGACACTATGTAGGGAGATGCTATCTCCCTGCAAGAGATTCCTAAGCACTCCATCCCTTTTACACTTCAGCAACACTTCTGAATATCTTGTCATGCTAATAAAGTCTCCTTAAGTGCAATTTACACAATTGCATATACAAAACTGCAAAAGGACAGTGGAATAAAAACTTCACTTACTTAACTTCATAGCCAGCAGCTTGAAAATGCAATCTTTTGAAGCAGTAGGAAACAGCACACTATCCAAAAAAGACAGGTGACATTCAGATTCAGAACAATTTACTGGTAGTCAGAATGCAATTTTTCTTTGTATGAAGACAAGCTCATAGTTGTACCCTCTGGATCCTTGTAACATAAGTCTAGTAAAATACTGCAAAGAAACTGGGAGAAATTAATATCCCATCATTCCATACATTGTGTTCTTGCTTGTATGCATATGTATATACACACACAATAACTAGAGTGATGTAAGAAAATGCAAAAAAAACCAAGAGAATGTGATTTTCAAAAGGTTATGAAAGCAATATTTTTTAAGGAAAAGAAGGAAAAGTAGGAAAATTAAGAGAAGTAGAAATTCCATGAAAAGACCAATACCCAAGTGAATTGAAAAGTTCACCTTTAATTGCAAAAAGAATTGGTTAATAAGAAAGGAAAGTAGTATTTGGTGAGATACTAATGTTTTCTATTCTAACTTATTCTATGATTAGAAACTAGTTTAGAAAGACTTCTTTTTATTCTTACTTGACTTCTAATTATGTTTTTCTGAGCCTAGAGAAGCTTGAAAAACTGTGAGCTGCTTTGACAAAAATAGCAAGCTACTTCAAGCGTTTTTTTTTACTTCCTTTTTAATACATTTTGCAAGATATGAATACAATAGCTTAATAAAAAAGCAAAAGCCAATAATCTTTTTCTATTCAAGTAGTATCACTCATACCTTTAAAAATTAAGAAAATACTAATGATTGAGTTGAAACTCATAGAATCATGTCACTATAAAAAACCCGAAACATAATGATATTCACATTTTAACCACTAAAATGATATTTAGATGAAATATAAGGACTTGATTATTCTGAGAAGTAATAAATAGCATGACTGAGACAATTACATTGCATGGGTATGCAGTTTTGAGAGCTGAAAAACTACTTTTAAAGTCTTCAGAAAAAAAAATGTTTCCAGGTCCATTAACTTGCTGCAGGGATCTGCTGCAAAACACACTGTGTTCTGTTGCCAATACAGGACCTTAATCTCACATTTTCATACAGCCAAAAGAAAGCTGCCTAGAAAACAGCAGAGTACGTGACTTGACTTAAGTATGTGCATTAACCTTTGAGAATTTAATTGAATGCTGCACCTTCACTCTCTCTGTCCTCTGAAAGGGGAAAGTTGTTGTGGCAACCTACTTCGGTATCTAAATTAGGTGTTTGATGTTCCTACAGTGAGTGGAGTGGTGTGTAACAGGCTGGAGAGAAGAGGTTTCTGCAGAAGGAAGCATCTTCAACTGACCAGCTTGAACACGTTCACTGAGTGTCTGAACTTGATGCTTCACCTTACCTTTGTTGAGCTTGTCAAGGAAACAGAGTCAGGTGTTTAAACTGGTTCAAGTCTTAATTTACTTTAAGTTTCAGCCTGTAGCCTGAAGTAATTTAATGGCTGCTATATCATCCATGGATTCATCAACAATTGCATGACGTCCTGACCTCCCTCTAGAAGTTTATATCCAACTCCTGTGTTCACAGTAGACTACAAAGGGAATCCTATAATGTTTAGCCATTCTCTTAGTGTCATCTCTACAGCATCTAGCACAGCAAAAAACACTGAACTCAGACTAGAGTCTTCAAGTTCTTCATTATGAAATGATCTCATTTGGAAACAACCCAGGTATACCAGCTTGAAATTCATCAGTTAGCTCGATTTCTGAGGTAACTGCCCAATAAGCAGTTGACTGCTTACGTGTGCTAATTTTTGAAAACATATTTATTACTTTATCAATGTGGTGGTTTATCAACACATTGTTTTACAAACTGAATAAAACTAATAGAGTATTATATTTAAGAAATATTATAAAATAAAATGTTTAAGAGTTTTATAATTTTAAAGATAATATAAAAGCATTAACAGAGCTTCATTGTAATAAAAAAAGAAATAGTGACACCAATTTAAAAAATGAAATATCAACTTCACATCACAAAATAATGAAGATATCAGTAATCGAGGAACTGCTCTAAAGCCAGTATTGACAGAAAAGAATGATGAGTGTAACAAACTACATACAAAAGAGAAATTCTACCAAATATGTAAGATTGGATTCTCCCAGGGATTAGAGAACATCCAGTATAGGGTTAGCTATGTTAAACAACCCAGATTTAGCTGCACTCCATAGGGAAAAATAATGGAAAATTTTTCACTAAGTTTGGTGAAAAATTTGGAAAGTATTTCAAATATTGAAAGTCATGCAGAAATTAATACTGCTGTAGTATTCTGTGGTATTACACAGCTTCAAGAACATGAGGCAATCATAAAATTCACCAGTGTCAAACTTAATTTTTTTCTTATCCTTCAAATCCCCAAACTGAACAAAACAACTCCACAAGTCTGTTGTCCCTTCATTTGCCAAAAAAAAAAAAAAAAAAAAAAAAAAAA
>VZRZ01006808.1:26962-73308 GCA_013398175.1 Climacteris rufus | reverse complement strand
AAAAAAAAAGGAAAAAAAAAAGTAAAAGCAAGGAAAGGCCAATTTTAACTTTCTTGGAAAATTCAGTAGACGTCATTCAATGTAGTTCTCTCCTCTGACATTGGAGGTGCACACTGCTTATTATAACTCATTCATTCTTTTTTCACATCTAGTCAGCTGCCTTTCTTTCCTTCCTGTTTAAACTGGCATCTCTGAATCCTTAGTATACTCTTTGAGCCAAGATCTGTTTGGAAAGAACAAAGTCCAATAGCCTAGTGAGAGCAAAATCTGTTGTATTTTCCACTTAAAAGCTTCCCTTTGTGTCCCAAGGATCCCGAGTGATCCATACAAAAGTACATTAGCCAGTATTTTATCTCCTAATGTTTCCTTTTTAAAAACCTTTCATTTAACTCTGTGCATTCAAGTGCGATAAGATCATACAGAAAAGTGTAGGTCAAATAGTATTTATAATAGCAATGCAGGAGTTACTTAAATTTCAGTCCATGTATGTCTAAGCTTTCTTCTGAAATTGTTGTATATCTAGAACATTCTGACCCTATGACTGAGCCTTTTCTGGGTTATATTGCTTTGAAACAAGGCTCATTCTTCTAAAATCTCAGGAGTCACCCTGACTTAAAGCAGTATAAACTTAGGGTACTGGAAATACAAATTCCTTCCCTGATGTCTGGCTAACTGTGACCATAACAGGGATAAAAAAATATGCAGAAACACATTAATTTGATCTTCCTAGATAGCTTGCAGAGTTAAAAGAAGTGTGAGTCAAAAAAAAAGACACTTTTTTGAATAGCTTATACATTCCTTCTCTGAAGCCTTCAGCAAGCCTGTCTCACAGCAGACATTAGACTGTTTCAGATCATGATAATACAAGATGTACAAAAAAATTTTGTCCTAATTTCACTGAGTAATTGTATATCTGAATATTAGGGCATCTTATTAGACTGGTTACCTGCCACATTTCTGCTCAAGATTATTTTCTCTCTTTTAGGAAGTCTCAGACATGAACAATAAGACATACTATCTTTTTTTTTCAATTTCCTTCAGCTTGACTGGCAGCAGAGGCTATAGGCCAGGTTTTGCAAGTCTTGTGTCGGTGAAGGAATTAGTCACTGCACTATGATTCCTGTGTCACCGAAATATGTAATGTGAGGCCATCCTCTCATTCATTGTGCTCCATCAACACTTTATATTTACTCATGCAATTAAGAGTATTTTTTGACATGGGAAAGCCACAAGCTGAATTTGTCTTCATTTGCTTGGTTCGTGCCAGTGGACTGGATCAGCTGACAGGCCTAGTCAAGATGCAGACATAAATGAGGGACTGTTGTAAATAGCAGCAGAGATAGGTGTTATCGTAAAAAGGTACCAAGCCAGATTTACAATCCCATTGTGGTAAAATTAATTGGAATTAGAAACTTAAACATTAAATAGAAAAGTCTATTCACAGGAGACTTCTTAAGCTATGATTTCGTTTTAGCTCCTTTGATTCACAGCTTTGTCAGGGTGGATAGAAAGAGGATGACTGTGGGGATGAACCCCGTCTATTGCCATGTGGCATCATTTACAGGATCCTCACAACCATTATGAGAAATGGAAGTTTTCAATGTACTCCAAGGGGAACTAAACTGGAGGTGCTACTTCCAGTCTGTTTTTTGTCTGTCACCCACATGCTTTCACTAAAAATATGTTAGTGTCCATTGTGCAGAAGATAGCTTGACCAGTTCTTCCTAGAAAGCTCAGTGCTATCAAAGATAACGTCTGGCAGCTTTGAAATGCCAGCCACCTGCATGGCTTCTGATTTACTGTGTAAACTTCAGACATAGGTATACTCTTGACAAAAACTGCAATGGGCCTATCAAAGAGATAATAGCAAAGATTAATTATTTGAAATTTGGATCCCACTGTGGTATTATTACATTAACTTGTATTTGAAAAATGCTGAGAGAATGGTAGCGTAAGAGAACCAAAATAGAATGGAAAATAACATTAAGATTTTTTAAAATAAATTTTTATATATTTTAGTATTATGGGGTTTTGTTACTGAAACAATACTTCAGAAAAAACTAGGTGTTTTTTAGCAAGTTCTTTTTTAGAGTTTCTTTGTCATAATAATGGAAGAAAAATGGAAAAGGGAATGAAATTACCACTAGCTTACAGGGCTGTGACATTGGAGCCAGGGAGAAACTGCAGTGTGTCCGTCTGAGGTAAGCACATTAGCTGCTGAATGTGTAAATTGCAAAAATAACTTAGAAGCCAAAAGTGAGAACAAATAGCAAGCAAGTGATCTAATCTCTGTTGGAACACATCACCCATGTGATTTGCAGGGTCCCTTGGAAACAAAGAAGCAGATTAAGCAGGAGTAGCATTTGTGTTATCAGCAATGGAGAAAAATCAATAACAGATATGGTCTGAGTGTCAGCAAAATAAAGGAACTTTCCATTCCTCTCTGAAACACTAACACAACTGAAGCAGGGAAAGCCGGGGGTCTCATTACAGTAAGAGATTCTCTGAGCTGCCCACAGTGAATGTTTAGTTACTGCCCTACATAGCTTTATGGCAGATAAAGCTTAACTATTATTCTAAACCTTTAGAGGTAATAGCCTAAAAATAGTGTCTATTTTGGAGAGAGAGATGTAAATGTAAAACATTGCCATTTGTGGAGCAAATCAGAGATGGGAGACATACTCGTCTTGTAGACCCTAAGAAACTATGAAATCCAGAAATAGTCTTATTTAGGACACAAACTGTTCTTCCATACACCAGAGCAGCCATCTCCCCAAGTGCTGCTGCAATAGGGATTGCACAGTGTAATTAATTGGATTTCAGTCTGCTAGGACTGTGGGCAGCTAGTGCTTTCAGCAGAAGGAAACCCTTGTCATGGACATGGAACTTCTGAGCTGCACCAAGGAATTACATTATGACACCCAGGAAACTTCCATTTTCAGTGAAAGAGGAAGTACAGGTCAATCACAAATCAATTAAATTTTAAAACATTCTGAACAGGAAATATGCCTCAATGTAAGCCAGGTAACGGTCCACGTAAGTGTAGTTCTTTGAAGGAACACGAAACTGTTGTTCTGATTGGTCCTGGACAGGCTGGAGACACAGCCAACTGAATCCTCCCTTCTTGTTTTATGCAGGCGACAACCATTGCATATTTGAACCCTGTACATGGTTGCTTTCTTCTATGTTTTTTTTCTACAAACCTAAAAGAAAACAACAGGCAGAGCAATAGGCTTTAAAAGACATTTGCCATGCAGTTATCTTTCAGTGATGTACGGAGTCACTACACTTTTCCATGTAATTGGAACTGGAAATGTTTGTGGTAATCGATAAGGAAAATATTGACTGTCTAATGGTTTGTACTGTATTTCCAACTAATGCTGTCTTGTCAAGGCTAACAGGCTCGGCTTTAAACCTGTGTGTCCAGGAAGGAATATAACCAAGAAATAATGTTGTTTGTTTGTATAAGATTCTGAAGAAGATCAGAGAGGTGCACTCAAGTAGGTAACAGTGAAACAAAAGCTGAAAATAATTACTGGAAGGCTATCCAGGAATGAAAAAATCCCCAAACAGAAATGTAGCAAGAACTACGTTTGTCTTAGCAAGAGTCAAGGGGGTAATGAGACTGAAAGATGGAACTACAAGTAGTGGTAGGACCCAGGACAGATAACTACCAAGCCTGAAATAAATCCTCTGTGAAGAGCCAGAAAATCATAAAAGGTACCTACTAGTACTGAAGAGGTCAAATAAAGTACTATCATATGCAATGACAAAGAAAATCAGTTTACAGTTTTAGAGAGCATATGGTGTTAGAATAATAGCTTACTTAACTTCACCACACAGGAACCTGACATTTTTTGACCCTGAAAAGGAGTAGTATCTTTAATCTCCTTTAGTCAAAGTATATTTGTCTATAAAATCCTTGTTAATTATATCTTGAAATCTGGCACTGTCTGAACTGTTCTACTGTTTGTAGTTTCACAGAATGATGCAATTGCTTTCAGTGGTAAAAGTGGTATAGACATTGGTAAAAGATGATCACTGTGTAGGTTGGATCTTTTTGGAGAATTTACAGTTTAATATTTCCTAGTGCATTAGTGCTAAGGAAAAAAATGTCCTTATGCAGTGGAACCTTCCAGAAATATTAGAGCACTGAACTCCACAATTACCCCTTAATCTGAGGGCCAGAAGAGCCATAATTTTTCAACAGCTGTTTTCTTTTGGTTGGGATCCCAAACCATTACAGCTGCACTTTAGCTGTTTTAGACCATCACTATCTTGTGCCTAGGGAATGAGTCCTAAGCAAAAAGGTGACACTCAACTACAGAAAAGAATAGTGGTTAAAATTTTCTCCACTATTAATCAAGCTGAAAACAGTGCCATTCTTGCCAGCTGCATTCTCCAGCCCCACTCCATGACTAGCTTTCTGTGTCAGAACTTGTCCCACTGTTTGTGTGTTCACACAAATTGGGGGAATAACTACCTGTGATATGGAAACACAAGCTTGGTGTTTATTTTCTAATTAAGCCTCTTTTATCTGGCCCAAAAGTTGCTTTCAGCACCTTTTTGGCAGGAAACTTTAATTACTCTCAGTCATGGGCACAAATCCAAGATATAAAGTAAACTGGATTAAGATTTGAGTAGCTAGAGTTAGGGCATGCTATTACTTTCTAGAAACAGGATACAAATTTTAAGCACCAAATAGGGAAAAAGAAAAGAAAATAGATCCAATAAAAATATATTCACAAGTATCCTCTTGGGTATATCCCTGATCTCTGGTGTAGGGAAGCCAGGTTACAACACCCATTTGCATAGTTTGTGTTGTAGTTTTTTTTTTCCTTTTCTCTAAATTGGCAGATAGTTTCCAAAGTTGGTTGTCAGCTATCTGTCCTTGTAAGTGTGAAAGTGGTATGAAAAGAAAGCTTGACAGTAGCGCTGAAGAAAATGTGCCCACATTTGTTGCTAATTATGCTTAGATTGTGAGGCTTTCACCATGATTGTTATTGAGGCCCCAGGAACACCTGCAAACACAAAAGAGAACTGAAACATTTCCTAACAGAGCTTACACTTCAAGTTCACTGACTTCAGGATGACTTCAGTGGATGTACTCATAAATGGTGCAAATCAGTTAAAAGCACCTGAGCTGTAAGACTGCAGTTGATTTTTTTTTCTTTTTCACGTTCCCATCAGTTCATGCCAGGTGCTTAATGTTAGAGGTCACAGTCAAATTAGATCATCCTTTGTCTCCTGCATGCATTTTTTGCCTTTCATCACAAAATAGGCTTTTGATGAAACTTATAAAGGCGCAAAAAGTGTACTGATGTTTGCTGATAAGAACATTAAAAGAATGGTACCATGATTTTTACAACTCAAGGCATAGATGCACTGAGATAGTTGTAAATCAAAATCCTTCTTGGCAAGCAAATGTAAAATGGTGAAACATTATTTGGTGAAACAGGTATTTAAGGTGTGTACTCGGAATATCTAAGAAGCAAACGGAAATGTGTTTTTTTACAGTTATGGGAAATTAAAGGTACTTTTTGAGAAAAGGGAGAAAAACAAACCACAGTGGCATGTATGAAATAAACATGAGAACAATGGAAAAAAATAAGGTAGGTTACTCTGAACTTTTTTTATTCACTGGATTGCATCACTGCTATACTTAAATTTGTTTTTCTTTTTTTTCTTTTTTTTTTTTTTGTTGTTGTTATATTGGATGAATCATCTCTGAACTCATACACTTCGAAGACAATGCAGGCATGAAATATTACATAGATAACATCTCAAAATTTAAATTGCAAGTTAGATTGCTGAGAAAGAAGTCCTAGAGGTTCCACTGAGGTTGGGTTGAGAAGTGGTTCCCAGTATTGCAGTGTCAGGCCATGTTACTGCCCATATCCTCATTTAAGGGGTTACATTTTGCTGAGGGAAGTCATTATCATTATTATAAAATCCTATAAAGTCATTTGTTTATATGGATGATATAAATTTAAGGTAAAATGATACAAAAAAGTCACAGCTGCTTTGGAAAACACCTACCATGAAATAGGTGATAAAATATTTTTTTTATTTTAGAGAGAGAATGCTACTGAAACTTAGTAGAAGAGCTTTTTTAATGGGCCATTAACCATACATTAGATCATATGGAAATGTGTATTACTTATGATATTTTGAATCCCAAGTATGAATCTCATACTTAACTACCTTTTATATACATTTAAGACTTAATTATCACACATGTCTGAAGCATTTGTCCATGAATAGAAAACAGACAAAATGGGTACAAAATGGTTTGATATAATTTACTTCTGTATTTAACAAATATAAATGGATTAAGTATGCAAAATAGTAAGACTATTGATATCATTCTTACACATAAACACTCACATTTCAGAAATAAATTTGTGACCAAACTGAAAACATTAATACAGAAAAAACTCTGACTAAAGCAAGCCAGATATTCTGTCTTCCAAGAATGCAATTTGCATTCATGAACACTAGTAGGGGCTTGAGGAAGAAACAGAAGGAACAAAGTGAGCACACAGTAATCGCCACTTGGGTACATCTTACTGATTAACCAGTTGCCTACTTTGGTACTTTCTGGACAAAATAATCACATGTGTTTCTGTGTAGGATTTGCTGAGGTTGAGAAAGGAAGTCTCTAATTGTTATTATAAGCTTAAATATCTTTCCCTTCTTCCCTTTCCAGCCGCAGGGCAGCTGTATGTATTGTTTATGTAAAAAAACATATCTGGGATCAGAATGCCAGAGGATAAACTGGTTTAGGGAAGACAGCTGAAGATATAGCACTAGGTATCATTTAAAATTTGGTTCAATAAAGCCCTCATATAAAAAATGAAAAAAAATCTAACCACATATTTTTACAGTATTATGCAGAAAAAACAAATAGCTACTTGAGAGCTTTTCTTTAACTGATACCAGCATTGGAAATATATATAATATATGTTTTCTGGTGGCTATATGGTGGTTAATTATTTGCACTCCCCCACGTAGAAGGGGTGGTTGCAGTTCATTGTCAGTAAGTTTTTATGACAATGACATAGCCTAAACAGAAAGATGCAGACTCTGTTGTACAAGAATTCTTCTCCAGAAAGAGGCATTCTGTATTCAGAGAGGAAGCTGAGTTCAAGGATTATTGAGAAAGAAAACAGTTCAGGTACAATTTTTTAATCCTAAACTTCCTTGCAGTTGAGAGAAAAAAATGAAAAGAAGAAAATAAAATATCTAAACAATATAGGTTCAGTTATTTGCACTGTTCTGTTAGGATATAACAAAACCTGGAGAAGTGTCTTGAAAGTTACTCTTCTGCAGAGAGTGAAATATGATCTTCTTTCTCTGTTGTATATCAAATATACAAGCTGCAGGAAACCAAATACCAAGACAAGACTGCCTAAAACTGTCAGTCAACAGAGAGTTTCTGAAAATGAATAAAGAGAATTAGGAGAATGCCACATATATAAAGAAAGAAATTGAAATGAAAGTGTTTAAACAGCTTCTTGAGAGCATGAAATTTTACAGCAGGCACTTTTCTTGATACAATCTGATTTCAGAGTCAACATACTTCTAAGTGGCTTAAAATATTTTGCCCTTTCCATAAGCCTAAGAAGTCCCTGAAGGATTATGAAAATCTGAATTCTATTTCTTCTGACCAAATGTTTGAGGAACAGGAGGTGGGCAAAAGTCAAAATCCTAGATGTGACATTTATCTCTTGACACTTGTTTTGTGAACAGCTTTGGGAGCTAAATCAAATTCTGAATGTCTTATCTCTCCATTTTAGGATGAGTCAAGCCAACACATTTAAATTTGGACTAGAAATAGTCTTAGATGCATAAAAATTCCCTATAGTCATTAATAGCTGACCAGCATAAGTGAGAGTGTTACTTTCCAACTAAAAATTCAGATGGGAGACCAAGATTCTATAGAAGAGATTCTCCTGTATGTATAAGGTCAGAATTTATGCCAGGGACAAGAAGAGAATTTTAATTACAGAAACCTAAAGAAAATAAAAAGTTTAAAAAAATCAATCTCATTTCAGATGCTTCAGAAGCAAATTCTGAACCTAGGCTCCCTCTGAAGTGTAAAGTATTGTATCTAAAAGTCTCAAAACCGATTAAAAATATTCCATTTGAAAGAGTGGTAGGAATTGTTTGGATTTTTTTATAACTACATTAATATTTAGCCTGTTAGAAACCAGCATGACTTTGCTGTTAACTGGTATAGGAATACATATTTAAATCACACATCACAAATCCTTGCCTTACTGTGCTATAGTCTGAGTAGCTGTTTTGTTCTTGCCTTTTCACCATCTCTCAAGGGTTAACTCAGGTAAGCATTGTGCACAGTCATTCAAAGTAATTCAAATTATGTATGATTTTCTTCCACAGGTGCTAAATTACTATATTCACTTTTATTCAATTAAGCATGGAAACTAAAACATCCCCTCTAACACATGCTGCTTATTGCCAATTTAGAATTATAGATGATAAAATACTTTCAGGGAGCTTTCCTACATCCGTTCTCTGAGATTTTCTGATCTAAAGCTCTTGTGATAGATTGATTGTATGTACATCTGCCAGATGTGTGAATCTGACACTTTATAATCTCTGTTTGTATTATATATGAACTGATTTTTGATAGCTATGGAGTAGTTTTAGATATATTGAGCTGACTTTACCCCCAGAGTGTCCCTGAGATGTCCATAACCTTGAGCGAAACCTAGTTTGGTGTGGGAAATTCTCTCACGCTGTGGTGGCCATGGTATGAGGTGCCTGAAAGAAAGAACCTCCATGCCACCTTCAGCAGGGATAACTTTCTTCTTTGTACTGGCTGTGGTGCAAATGGACAATGCAGTTATTTGGGTCACCTTGGGATAGCAATTACAATGTAAATTCTGGCTGTAAAGGTGAGGAAGTGTAGCAGCACGCTTGGCAGAAGGGGCTGCTTTGAGCTTCAGGTTTTGGTGGGAAGAAAGTCCAGGCAAAGCCCTCAGCCTTCTTCCTCCAATATCTGAACTCTGCCTGAGCTGTGGTAAAATCCCATATTGCCTTTGTGTTACCTGTACCCATATCTCAGATGCCATATATGGCTATGTCCTGGAAAGCTCTTCCCCACTGGTCACTTTGAACTATGCCATTCCCCATTGGGTGTTTCCTGATCCCATCTCCCTTTAAAAGAGCCCTGCAGGGATTCTTCCTGGCTCTCTCTTCTGGGCTACTCAGCCACCTGGATAACTCTGGACCCTCACGAAGCAACACTGGATTCACAATAAACAGCTGATATCCCGGAGAGGGGCCCTCTGTGTAGCCTTTTATTCTCGTTGGCACTAGTACACCATGCCTGGGGAAACTCTCGTCCTAGAGAAGCCAGCAGAAACAGGTTATCTGCGATAGCTAGAACTCTGTCCTTTGGAAGAGTTATACAACTCATCCCGGCAGGGATTCCGCACTCATAAAAGCGCTGTCGTGACCTTGAGAGCATTCCAGGCTTTAGCGCTTTTAAGGAAGCATTATTGCATTTGTCTTCCTTGTGTCCTTTGAAAGTGATCATTTTTGTCATGATTATCTGATGCAAGCCTCACAGAGAATACCCTCAATGATCTGGGGAGAAACTCATGAAAGGTTTTTGCTTTGTGCTGAATTTTATTCACTGAGTTCTCACAAAGCTTGCATGAGATTATTGTTCATTTGAGAATGAATATTCAAGGAATAAGTTAGGGGAGGCTAAAAGTAGTTGGTGGGATCATGATCAACAGTGGTAACTTTGAAATGACATATGAGCAGTAGACAGACACTTTCCCTATGATTTCAGTCTATCCATATATTCACTTGCAGAGTATGTTTTCCCTTTTAAACTTTCCTTAAAGTTTATGGAAGATTTGGCAAAGATAGGGAAAATCAAATTTTCATCCACATATTTCTTCATTCTAAGAATTTCCAAAGGAATTGCCCTTCTGATCCTACCTGATTCATCTGTCAATTCTTTCTGAGACACTTAGATGCTAAATGACTTTTACAAAACTTAGCCAACATAAGCAAAGTATAAATGGTAAAAGGGAGCTAAGGATAAATTTCTGCCTCTGTTTCTTCCCTTGTGCTTGAGTGAGTTGCTAGATTCTAAAGTTCTTTGATGATATTTAAATGTGTACCAAGGATTGGCCTCTCACCTATACATCTAAGGAGTATTTTTAAAATCTCACCACAACTTCTACATTTCAACAAATGCTTGTCCCCAGGAAATGCCTGAAGTGTAAAAAATGCAAGACTGCTGTCTGCTTTGATACTGACTTTGCTCTCTTATCAATTCCAAGTGTTTCTCTTTGAGTGTTTTGTTTCCTTTGCTTTTAAAAGTGAAATGTGAGAAGTATTTGGGTTTTTTTTTTCTGTTTTAGAATGTAAACTCTCAGTCAAAACTTTCAAAGAATTCTTGTCAAGCTGTAGCAGTTGGATGAAATAATCCTTTCTGTGTACATAGCTGACATTTGTACAGACGTGAAACTTACCCTGTTTTGTACAACTGCGAACTTTCTTTGCCTACAATACTCTGGCTCTAGAAAAAGGATTCTCTTCTTGCTTTTTCTGTGTGTCTTATGTGGCTTTAATATATTACATCCTCACCTTTTATTGTTTATTTTATCTACCAAGAATAATAGAATCAGATTTTAGGTTTTAATATATATATTATTAGAGTATGTAGTTGTTGCCTGAAAAGGCTAGCCCAAAAACTGAGACTAGTCAGGAGTAAGGGAATAAAAGGTGGGTATTTATTCGAAAGGCCTTCAAAGGTACATTTAGGGCAGACAAAGTCCCCTCCTTGAGGCATCACCCAAAATGGACAACAAGTCAGGAGTTCTCCACACCTTTATAGGTTTGGTCCATTTGCATATCAGCATAAATTCACCAATTAAAACTTTGCAATTTCCCCCTAGCTCGCTTAGCTCGCTCCCCCCACCCTTTAGAAGCTTGGGCCTGGGCTGTCTAAGTGTCCTTGAAGGGCAGAGAGGCACTGTTATGTCTATAGAGAACAGCAACTAACGAGCTATAAAACATACGTGCCAGGCAATACAGAATTTGAAAAATATAAGGGTTAAAACCTAAGACAACACAGTTATGAGAAAAAAAACCACTATTATTATGCAAATCACAATTACAGTAATAATATTCCCTTTAGAATTCATAAAAAACATGTCATTGACTGTTTAAATGTATTACAAACCTGACAATAAACATATAATCAAGTTTATTAAACATCTTTTATTATTAGGCCATCAGAGACTGGAATCAAACATAAGATACCATAAAAATCCTCTTCCAGAAAAAACATCTTTTTCAGTGAGTTTCTTAATCTGTCCCCTTATTTTTGTCACCAGAAAATTCCACTGACAGCACAGTAATTGTCCCCAGAACAACAGATTAGGACCTTTATTTGAAAATTAGGAATAGTGTGAGGATTACATAGACAACTAAAGAATATATATCTATAAAAATAATCCTTTATGGAAGAACATTATAAAAGAACACTGCCAAAAATACATTAACTTATTCAACTTCTGCTAAAAAAGAAGTTAAACTAGGCATGAAAGCTCTATTAAAATTTTTAAAAAGTCCTACTTTAAGTCCTATTATTAGCTATTAAATCCAGGCTAATAGTTTATACAACTTCCATGTCATTTTATATCCAAGATGTTTACTTTTTTCCAATTCTAAGCGTCTGAGAAATTAAAATTATTTATTCATATGATTGCTTCAGCATTTTCTGTAAGGATTTTGGTCATTACTTTAAAAATCTGTTAGGTTTATTTTTTTTTCTTGATGGTACAGAATGTTATATTTGCTTAATCCCAGACTAAAAATTGTCATATAGGGAAGAAAATGTCCTATACAGTAAATGTTTGCCCATCTTCCTTGAAATAAGTTGTGGCAGATTGGCTGGCAGTATCATAGGACCATTAACACAAAAATGTCTGCAGGACAGAACAAATCCATTCATCCAGGTTAGATTCTCTGCAGCATCCTAGTGACATTTTTATGGACAAAGACAAAAGAGATAATAAGTATTAATGGTGTTAGCTGTTGTCTGTGCCTACATCCCTGTCTGAGGCAGTCTTTTTTATCGAGTTTTCCTTCAGAAGAGAAGCCTTGTTCAACAGCTGCAGTCTTCAGGTTGTGAGGTGGTTGCCTCTGCACTCAATGCTTCTTTTTCAATACCTGATTGAATTAAAATACCTGATTCAATACATGATTTAAAAAATCTGCAGTTTGAAGATACATAACTGTAAGGTTTCTTTCCTGTTTGGACATTTTACAAGCTGCTCAGTTTTGTTGTCAGTCCGGATAGACTCATACTGGTACAATAGACAGGGACAGGCCACAAGTACAAGCAGAGGCAAGTTAGCATCATACATGCAAAGCATTAGAAAAAATCCCCTGGGAAAGTTCTGGTCCATGCCAGCCAATTTGCTCAAACAGTGTCCAGGTATGACCTGGAAGTAGCTCATCCATGCTATCATAAATGCTATTTTGGCTAATAATTTTCTCTGATAAAAATTTTTGCCACTTCCCTGATCTTTACCCAAAATTCATGAGCAAGGAATTACAGATGACACATCTTTCGGTTCTAATTCCAACTGATGCCTGAAAGAATTGAGTTTTAATATTGTTCAGTATGCTAAAATTTGTGTCAGAAAACCTGTTCAGAGAAAAGCTCCCTACTAGTCATCTTCATATTTTTTCCAGCCACTTCTGAATTTCAATAATAATCTTATTTCATATTTGAAAATCTACTAATTTGAAAATCTTTCTAACTTTCTCATATCCTAAGATAGATACTATTTCAAATTAATGTTTTGTCTCTGCTTCTCTTTGATATCTAAAAATATATTTAGAGACTTTTTTATTATGAAAATCACTATTGATATATACCTGAGAAAAAGGAATCTCTATACGGAATATTTTTCTGATAAAGGATTATTTTTATTTCATTTCTCTATGGTTTTTATTGAAGTCAGACCCATACATTGGATGTTACTTCAGATTAATAATGTATGTTTGCAAAGCAGATTAGTCAGATGCAATGAGGTCTTGTGTTTCATAGTAGACTGAACTTGAACCTGATTCTGACTCTGAATGCTCCCAGTTATTAGTGGGGATTCAGAGTGGAAGTCCAGCCTTTTAGTTTTATTTTGTCATTGTTTACTTTGGGAACATGGGTTGAATTAATATCTGGTTAGCTTTAAAGTCATATGTAAAGCTGACTTTAACCTAATATTGGTTCAGTCTTTTTCCAATCTCTTGGTAAACATTAGTACAAAAAAAATATGAAGGCGAATTTTTTTTTTAAGAGAGATTCAAATGAGACCTCCCTGCTATTTCAGTTCTCAGGTGTTCACTTGAATTTCACATCACAGACTGAATCTCAAAAATCTAAAACTCAAGACAGAATCAAAAAATAATTAAAAAAAGGGGAATGTAGCATATGAAATCTCATGGTCTAAGTAGCCTGACAAAGACAGGGTTCCTAATATGATAATTTCACTCTTGAATACTAAGCAATAATTCTGATACACAGAGACTTCAGTCTACTTCACCCCATGAAACACAATGAATACAGGAATTTTTAAACCATTTGCAAGGAATACAACAAAAAATTGTTAAAGGCATTTACACTGTTATGTAAAGAATTAAGCAGAGATTTCACTCCATTCCTTTTTTTCCATTCACTGATATACTTTTCTAAAAAATCCTTACCCTGTTTGACAGTCTTATAGATGGTATGAATGCCTGTAATTACTATCACTTCTTGGAAAAAAAGAGACATTTATTGTGAAGGGCTTGAGTAGTTGTTCTTGTTGGAATTCAATCCTTTTTCTGAAAACAAACAAAGAAACCAGTGACAAAAGAGAAGGGTGGGTAGAAAAAAGAAAAGGGGGGATAAGGAAAAGGAGAAGCAGCTTAGGGTCTGTATTCTTACCTGCAGGATTGTTGCTGGGGAAAAAAAATAAAATGGCATAATGTGGTTTTATCATCTGCTTCAAGATCTGGCAAAATTGTGTCAATGTCAAAGCATTTAAGGCACTGCTTTCAACCACTTTTCTGGTCACAAGCTTACAGCAGTACTGCCAAAAATCTGTCTTGGCTGCCAAAGTCAGGCTGCTTTCAAACAGAAAGAGGGATTTAGATAAGAAAAAACAACTGAATGCAGAAGAGAAAAAATACATTAGAATCAGTCTAAATTGGAACAATAATAATAAAAAGGAAAGTCATAATTCCAATCAGAATGTCCAGGATAACACTGAAGACTTAACTGAGGCAGTTAGAGGTTTCATTAGCCTTTGGTTCCGTTTCAACTTATTTCTAAATATTGGGTTGGTGGAGGCTCATGATGTTTGGGGAGAACTGTTGCCATGCGAGGAAGGGATGGCAGGAAGTTACTGGCATGTAGCTGGCACAATGGCACAGCCCACCTCTATCTATACATTAATAATCTGACAATTAGTGAAATTTTGGATTATCAAAGATTTTACAGAATAGCTCAATATCCTACATTACTTTGTTTATTGACAATTAAATTCTAGTCTGGTTTTGTCACCTTAATTTCATTTACTAATATTGGACAGTATAAACCATCCATAGAACTTTGGGCTGTTAGATTAATTCACTGTTTTAGATGCACCAATATTTTTTTCTTTCAAAAAAGACCAAAACAGACAAAACAAAACAAAACAAAACAAAGAACAAAACCCCAAAAAAACAACAAACAAGCAAACAAACAACAACTACAAACAAAGCAAAAAAACAAAACAAACAAACAAAAAACTCCCCACATGATTAGAAAGAATACATTGGAATTTTTACCTTAAGCAATTCAGAATATATACCTAAAACAGCTGAAATTTGGACAAGCTCTTCACTTTCAAAGTATTTTACACTGAATAAGACACAGCTTTTGCTTTGATCCTAGAAACTGAAAATTGGACAATTCCTTCTGCATTTTATGTTTTCTAAAAAAGTTTTTTACATCTGTAGTCACAAATTTCAAAAACGAGATGACTATTCACTGCAGTAAGGGAATAAATCAGGAATGCATCATTAACTGTGACAATACAGTCACTAATATATATAGCTATTGCACTATATTTTGTCTTGCTGGTAGAGTACTGTATATTCCTACTGAAGAAAAAGAAAATCCCCTCACAACTCAGAGGAGCATTTTCAGGACCTAAAGGCAAAGTCATTACAGAGGGTAGATCACTTGACATTTTTCCCTTTTTCCAGGTAAGCATATATTGCTAGATAACAACCATTAAAAACTTGCACTGGCTCATGGCAGGCATTATTCTCTAAATTATTTTCCATCAATGAAACCACAGAAGTCTAACATGAAGCCATTGTTCTTCAGAGAACTTGAGGATTAGTATCAATAGTATAGGGAAGCCACTGAAAAAGCAAGAAAATGAATATGGTCATTTCTTAACTCTTCCCATGGATAATCCGAGGAAGTTACTGGTAACAGGATGCCTACAGTTAAAAATAATATTTATTGTATCATTATGCAATGTCACATCTGTCAATAAAATGCAGGATAAAATTGTAAGGTAATGTCTAGCTCCTGAAATAGTCCATGATCTGAATAAAAACACAAGTGAAAAGTGCCAGAAAGGTATAAGTTGCCTGCTGGAGTACTGCTGATTTGGTGGAAAACTGCTTCAAAGAATGGGCTAAAATGTTCAAAGTAATCTAAGATGCAAATGCAATGCATTGCTCCAGTTCTATACTTGTTTCTCAGCTTGGCAGTTCATTGAACTGTACTGAATGGTAGTCAGAAAATGAACAGATCTATTTTAACTTCAAGCAGATCTCAATGGCTGCAACAGGCAGAAAGAAGATTTTTAGCAGTTGGAGATGACATCCTACTTCTCTGCATCAGTAAAGCTGAAAGGATTTGTAAAATAAAAGTAGACCTTACTCTGTGTATCAGATATGCAAACAGACACCATGGGGAAAATTTTAAGCTATAAGAAATGTTAAAAACAGAGAATTACAACAAAATTTGCTGGTAAATACAGAAAAAAATCCCTTCATTTTTTAAACACAGATGGTATGATTTTAAAGTGCAAAATTTCACTAATCTTCCATTCAAATAACAACAACAAAAGAGATGAAATGAAGACATTTTGTTATTAACAGAACAGTAATGAAATAATCATATTATGCTTGCATTTTAAAATAAATTCTGATACCTTTATATATTTTGATCTCGTGGAGGTGGTGGAAACAGCAATTGAATATAATGCTAGTTTATGTTCGTAACTACATCATCATGAGTCTCACAAAACATCCATCCTGGTGAAAATATGTCACTTTCAACAGCTACTGCATACGACTCCAATTACATTGGAAATACAGTTAATTTCATTGACGCCATTAGCACATACTATCACAGTGTTTCTTAAAAATGCCTATTTGGAATATTATCAAATCTACATATCTTCATTTTATAGTAGCTTGTAACTAAGTAACAGTCTGCTGGGTCAGTTTTTGTCGCAGCAGGAGTCACAGAATAATAAAAGACTGGATTTACAATTATGAAGGAGAAAATCAGCAACAAAGATGGAATCATTAGAAAAAATTAGAATGCACAACACTAGAAGTCCAACACTGAGTTTGATAATGGGTACTTTATAATGAAAACACAGATTATATTTTAGCTTTAAAAAGATAATCTAATATTCTGTAGGGAAATTAAAATTTTAAGATTATTTACTACATATTTAATGCAAATATTATGTTTTATATAATTTTCCAAACATTTTTATATTTACTCTGACTTCTAGAGAGTATTCTAGTCATCCTATCCCATAGAATTCTATGAAAATAGTTTTACAACATAGAAGAGATTCTGAATTTCTTCAGTTTTTCTGATCAGAAAAAATCTGGCCAATTACTTTATGTCTCTACTTAAAATTTGTCAGCTGGTTTTCCTACCATTGACTAAATTCTGTTAAAACAGATTGAGAAACCACTCTAGGCTTTCATGTATATTGAAATTAGTAAATATCTGTCTTGCCTGAACTTGTGGTATAGTTGGCTAATACTCTAAAAGAGATATTTAAAGTAGGTGCAACAGAAGAGTGAAGTCTTGCAATGCGGCTGGAGTAAAAATGTATAGAAGAGAGGATCAGCTCCTTCACCTGGATGTTTTGCCTCCTTTATTTTACACTTCATTTTGGAGCAGGACAATTTCAATGGGCCTTCTGTTTCTGATTGTACATTTCAGGTAGTAACAGGCACTTAATTGTGTATGCTTGCAACACCACCTAGGCCAAACACTTGGTTGTGATAAACATCCTTATAGGTACAGCAGATAATATATATGATGTTTCACTTTCAAGTTAAAAATGTGTTTCTCAATTCCATTTTTAAAACATGTGTTAACTTGAGGGAAAGGAATACAACCATTACACATCACTTTTCTGAAAAACTTTTTTTCTTTAAAATATTCAGGCAAGAGGGGTTTTACACTAGCTATGTGTAATACTTTTTGCTACACCAGGGTGGGGGAACTTATTCCACTGAGACAATTAAATGAGCCAGACAAGGATCTGGCTGTCATTTTTACAAATAGGACAACATATAAACTCTCACATTTAATTGGTGTGAATGTGACAAGAGAAAACTGAACATAAGGTCTCTAGACAGCCAATAAATCTGGCTTGTGTCTTTCTCCGTCAATCAAAGACAGTAACTGGCTATTTTTATATCTTAGGTTCATGTACAGTTCTCTCTGGTGTGTGTGCAAAAGAGGACAGGAAATAGAGCTTTTAATAGGACAAAAATGCCATAAGCTTGCTTGTATTTCTTTAATGTCTAAAATATTCCACAGACTGATGTCCTTCTGAATGGGCCAAAATTGCTATGGTTTTTGTTTTATTTTTAAAGTCTCCTCCTCTTTATAAACTCTGGGTCAGAAAAGTCAGAAATCATCCCACAGCACTTCATTATTCAATTTTTCCTTATGTTAAGCACTGCACATGTCTAAGACAATATATGGTCTCTATAGGAGCATATCATACAGAGAACAGAAGAGGAAATGAAGGTACATACCCAAAGAACACGTTGCCCAAGGTCAAAGAGTTGTAGTTATGGATGGAGGAAGAAGTAAATCCCAGCTGTCCTATGTCCCAGGACAGTACCAGGACACTGAATATATCACTTCTTTATCTGATAAGGCCATGATAAAATTCAAGAGGCTTTGGGAGCAGAGGAAATCCTGATTTTTTTTTGTTTGTTTGTTTTCATAGCTTTATCTCTCAGCTTTTTCCAAGCAGCTCATATAAATCATGTTCATGAATAAGGAATGCCCACTAGATCAATTCCTATTGATTCATGGTCTGTCCACTCCAATAATACCCCGTAAGAGTGTGTCATATTTCCTGTGTGTAGAGTAACCTATGGAGTCTATTCTGCAAACACCACAAAATCTGCTTTATTCAGTGAGGATGACCACTTCAGTAGTCAATGTAGAGTAGGGTAAGGGATTGAAAAACTCTGGATCACCAGTACCATTGAGGGAAGTAAAAGAAATATTCTGCAGAAGTAATACTGTTAGTAATATGTTGTATAGTACTCTATGTATCTCTAAAGGAAAAGTATCTTCCATAAGTTTGCTTTTTATCTCAGCTTAATATATACCATCTGAAATGTGGGCTAAGACTCTTCGAAGTTTAACATTAATGTAGAAATGAAGCAAATAGTTTTCACTTTGAACTTGCTCTCTTAGGTTCAGATTTCAGTGTCCTTCCATTCAAATTTCTCATTTCTCCCTACGGAATGTATTGCCAATGAAAGGAGATGGACATTGAGGTAAAAGAAAAAGGAGATTACTCTAGAGATCAGGAAAGTTTCTGTTCAGGATCACATAGGGTATGGTACAAGATACCCTGTACATAAATTCAAAATGACCTTTGAATATTCCTAGATTTCTGGATAGCTATATTTTACGTATTTCAAAATATATAAACGTCAATAATTCATAAGGAATAGAAGCAATTTATGTTAATCTTCTATTAATTATTTAGGTATGCAATATTCATTTAAAGTATTTCTGACTATCCTTTCTGTGAGCTAAAAGTACTTTTGAAATATGAGCCGTGAACAAACACAGTAATTTTCATAATATACTTTTATTCTACATGAGCTCCTAATTCATGTGATGAATGGGAAATTTTGTAGTGTTAAAAATCATTATGTGAGGTAATAACTGTGAATACATACTAATATGTTCCTACTCAATATTAATATCTGCAGCAACCATTTCATAAACTACAAAAACTACAAGGCAGAACTTAGTTCAAACTAGTTATTGAGCAGAACAAGAAATACAGCTTTTCAGAAATCTTTGACGTCACTTTTTCACCACCGAGAAGGATTTCAGTCTAAATATGAGTGATATAACGTAGCAAAGATGGCTAAATCTATTTTTTCTTCAGTATCCTGTTAACAAGGAGGTAACCTGACACTGTGACTTCTGTAGCCTTGCAGTCCCATTTTGGTTGCTCAGCTCGCAGATAACCATGCAACAATGGAGAAAATGCTTCTTCCTATGGATGGGCCGAAAGCTTTAGCCTTAGAATGATGGATGCTCTTGTGTATTAGCCAGATGCTCTTGTCTTTGCTAATCTTCTCATACATAAAGTAGTAAATTTAATTCTTCTGCCAGAGGGAGAATATTAAGAACAGAGGTTGCAGCAGTATGATTCTATGACATAGTCATGTCTGGGTGCAATAGAGCAAAATTCTTATGGAACACTGACATATATTTTATTATCCTTGGAAATATTAAAAAAAATATATTGGAACTTTTACTCACACACTCTCATGCTTTTAAATCAACACCCTCTTATCACATCTGCAGTCTCCTGAAGAAGTGAAACTGCCTGTGAAAAATAAACACAGGATGTTCATAATAAATGACAAAAAATAAACAAAAACGTTCAGATATTTCTCAGCAGGAGACTGTGTGAAGCTAGATATTTGGCCTAAGTTTCCAAGAATAGAAGAAATGACAAAAAAAAGGAAGAAAATTAGATAGAAAGTAGAGCAAGCAAACAAAAAGAGGTGCTTCAATCCAGTGCTGTCAGGCAGCCCCAGAGACAGGAAGGAATAGGCTGATATGATTTAGACATTTAATATTTTTCCGTTGATAAGGAATTATGAGGCAGCATGTGCAATGTCAATAATCAGAAAAGGATCTAAAATCCATATTATCTCCACTTCACAGAGAATTTACCTACAAGGTCTCACGCTATAAAAGTGCTTTGCTTTTCAAGGATTTGGGTAGCATTTGCTCTTAATCTTTAGCTTGTTCTTTCTTGTTTTCACATGCATTGGATAATATGATGACTCTGCCAGTGAAAATTAATAAATTTTTACTGTATATTGCTGCCTTTTCTTACACATCAGGTTTATATTATACCCGTAACCACATAATGAGAAAATTAGAATATATTCAGATTTAGTTATTTTATTAATATATTTATGTTAGTACTTTATGTTGGTACTTCAGAACACTTTATTAAGCACAAAAAGTCAGTTTAAGATAAACTACAGGCAGCTAAAAAAATCCTGATGGATGATTTGACCTTGATATTCTGCGGAACTCATCCTCTACTAAAGCTGAAAGTTTTGCATTAAAATCAGTGGAGAAAGCTTTGCAATCCAAGGAATGAGATTGTAAAATAAGAAGATAGCTCATAGCTGACATACTGTTTCAGCATGACAAAATGAGTATAGTGCAAAATTAAAACAAAATCATTCCAAGAGCAAAAACATTTTAAAAAAAAATTATTCAATCTTTTCATCAAAAAGTAGGAATGACATGCGTTTTAACAAATTTATTTTAAAAAGCTAAATTTACATCAAAAGAATCAATGTCTAAAAAAACAGAAGGAACAGATACAGTCTTTATTGTAATAATTTTATTTAATCACTATTTGCATGATTTGAGATTTTTGATACAGGCTCTGTTACAAAAAGAAGACTGAAGGATGAAAAGGTAATAATGTATCTCTGCAAGATGGTAGGTCCTCCTAAAAGATAACTTCCCTGCACATTATTTCCATTTCATGTCATTTTGTTCAGTTTTACCAGGTGGATCTTCCTGAAACATAAATTTATGTTCAGTAGGACTAAATACAGTCATAGAGAATGGTTTTGAAGAGAGACTAAATCTCAGAACTAGGATTTTCAAAACCCTGAGGAACCAGATACTCCAGATGTCAGGTGAGAGGCAGATTCCAGGTCCTGAACTTACATGCAGATTTCAGGCCATTTCTGGCATCCAAAAAACACTCTAATGCTTTGAAATGTCTCAAATCATGACAGAACTGTACTCAAAACACCTCAGAAACATCTGGTCTCAATCAATACACAGGTGTGACAGTAATGTGAATTAGAGAGTAAAATGAACATTTTTTTCTGCAATGCCAATGCTTTAAGTGCAAACACAAGACATCAGAAAAAAAAGAAAAAAACTAACTAGTTTTTACTCAAATGCTATGAATGTTAATAGTTCTCAAACTTTCAATAGGTATGAATCATTACATGAAATTATTTATGCTGGCCCATAGAGCTGTAAGTGCTTTATGGAAACATAGGAAGGTAGTTAGAACTTCTGATAATTTCTTGTTTCCTAATTTGCCTACAGAAGTATCTCTTAAGAATCTAAGCCTAAGTCTGAAATCTGTTTTGAAATAGATTTGACATTTTTCAAGAAGAATACCCATAATCAGTTACTTCAAAACACCAAAAACTCAAACTAGCTTTTTACAACACCTAAATTTTTTGAAAATCCTACCCCTGAGTCATCTGCATGTTTAGAATGTACAAAGAGATAAATGTTTTTCAGTAGTACTGTTTTTTACAGAAGACTAAATAATTATATTTCTGTAATACTGCAATTCATGTTTTCTGTTTGCTCAACCTAAGGGCTGATCTAAAGATTACCTTTTAAGTAACAGAAGAATTCAGTGACTGAACACAAAACAAAATGTTGGGAAGCAAAGATCAGAAAAGTGTCATGATTTCTTTTTTCTGAGAGAAATATGAGTTCCTTTTAATGTTTTGCAAGACTGTCAAACTGGTATTTGGGTAGATGATTCATGGCTGAATCTCGGCTTTTACACGTCTTCTGCCAGCAAAGGCTGAATATTCCTCATTAACACTACTGCACCAGATCATCATACCAGGTGGTACCACTAAACAATTAAGTTCTCATTCAAAACCTCTTATTTATAAATTATTTCATTAAAATAAAATTTACTTTCTATTATGCAAACGATAGCCATTTACACTGCTATTCTATCTTGGAAAGTGAAAAATAAGTGCAAACATTACACAACTGAGAACATTTACAAATATGCAGAAATATAAAGAGGCATTAACAGAAAATACAATGTATAATAAATAGAGCATGTAAGTATTTAATGAGTCAAGCCTTGCTGTGATTTACTGAGTAAGTTTATTACTGAGTAAAAGGGATGTTTCTTCTGCAGCACAAATGTTTTATATGCAAACAAAAGACATCAGAGACCAGAAATCTAATCTTCATTCGAATCAAGCTGAAACTTGGTCTTACACTTAAGTTCAAATATTTTGCCAAAGTTATCAGTTTTCTGACATTTAGGGTTATTTTCCTACAGTTGACAAATAATTGCTACTAAACATAAGGTCTACGTGCAGGGAGAGTAGCGACCTTGTCTTTATTTCACTATCCCATGTCTCCTCAAGTACAACTTTTAAAGGCTTTTATGGAAGCAATGTTCATAAAGAAAGAGAACTAGCATGTTCTTACTATATGGGTAGTGTTTAGGGAGACTGGGAAACACGAAAAGCAGGATATTACGAAATGTCCATGTTTTCTAGTTCAGTAAGGAATTTAGGCTTATACAGTGGAATGGATTTTTGTGGAAATTTAGATTTATCTACAATGAAGACATCTTCGCTTAGAACACACTGTCTGAATGTGCTTATAATTAATAGAGAGAAATTCTTGTAAGTGTGATTCATCTGACCCATTCTAGACATCAGCCTTTAGGTAAAACATTTCTCTCTAGAAATATCTGCTTTTCTCCTCAGTTACCAGGAGAAGCTGAATAGAGAATTCCAGTGAAGTCATATAGGTGGACAAATACCCACAAAGTTTTGGATAGGAGGTAAGAGGGAATTTTGAGTATGGGAAGAGTGAATATAGAAACATTTGGATCTCCAAGACCAATAAACCTGATGAAGGGTCTGGAGCACAAGAATTGTGAGGAGCAGCTGAGCAGCCAGGGTTGTTTATGTTGGAGAAGAGGCTCGGGACAGACCTTATCACTCCCTACAACTCTCTGAAAGGAGGTGTAGTGAGGTCGGGGTCAGTCTCTTCTCCCAAGTAGCAAAAAATAAGATAAGAGTAAACAGCCTTCAGTTGCATCAGGACAAGTTTTGATTGGATGCCAATGACATCCTGGCTTGTATCAGATATAGTGTGGCCAGCAGGACCAGGGAAGTTTGTTCTATGTACTTAGCACTGGTGAGGCTGCATCTTGAGTCCTGTGTCCAGTTCTGGGACGCTTACTTCAAAAAAGACATTGAAGTGCTGGAGTCTGTCCAGAAAAAGGCAAAAAAACTGGTGAAAGCTCTAGAGATTGGAAGAATTTCTTGGCTGATAAACATTGGAATGAACTGCCCAAGAGGTGATGGAGTCATCATTCCTGGAATTGGTCAAGAAATTACTGAATGTGGCACTTAGTGTTATGGTCTAGCTGACAAAGTGGTGGTTGGACTTTGTGATCTTGGAGGTCTTTCGCAACCTAAATGATTTTGTGAAATCTGGAAAAACGTCTTCACCAAAATGGCTGTCAAACATTGGAACAGGCTTCCCAGGAAAGTGGTGAAGTCACTACTCCTGAAAGTATTTAAAATATATGCAGATGTGCTTAAGGACATGGTTTAGTGGTGGACTTGGCCGTACTGGGTTAACTCACATTGGTTGGGCTCAATCATCTCAACGGTCTTTTCCAACCTAAATGAGCCTAAGAGTCTATGATTGCATGTCAAAAGCAAAAATTCAGAAGAGACGAGAGTTATTTTTGCTGCTACATAGCAGATGCATGGCACAAACCCATGTCAGCAACATGCCTGGTTTTCATGTCTTGCTGCCAGCAGCCGCACTGCTCTTGGGACCGAGTAACAGCCTTCACATGGTACTGCCATCTCCTGTGTAAGTACCACAACTCCCTCAAGGATCTGTAGCATGATAAATCACAGAGGGGTACCATGAGATTTCACAGTGGGAACCAATGAGTATTTGATGCCAGTGCCAAAGGATGTTCACTGTGTAAGGTGGCTGCCATGAGCTCGTGGGTCTGTGGCTGCATTTGCTGTTGAGCCAACAGCAGGTGTTCAGCAGAAGGTAGCACAGTCTGCCTGGCTCATGGGTATTTTCCTTGGACGAAGACAGACTGCAAAGTTAACATGGATGGGTATTTCTACTTCTCATTAGAAACAATGGGTCTGTATACAGTGAAGGTTAACACCTGTATCAACTAAAAAAATGTGTCAACACAAGCGTATGCTAGAAATTCATATGAAAATCATTCTGCAAAGTTAAAAAACCTCTACATCAGGACTGTATGGTAGAGCCCTCAGGAAGAACAGAATAGTCCCCACAAATGATGTAATTTTGTATTTCTAGAAAGGTTCAATCTGTTAAAAATTTCCAGGATGCCACATAGGGTGAAGCTTCAATGAACCATTTGGTTTGTACCTCTCATGTGGAGATGGTTTCTGGCACTAACTTTTGAACCAGGTAAAGGAAGATCTGGAAAAAGATCCTTGTCAAGTGAAAACTGAGTAAATATCTTCTTGCACATTAAAACCGTTTGCAACCTGTGCACAATCCACTTTTCTGCTAGTAATACTTAAGCAAGTACTGGCAAGTACCACAAGACCATGAGCCAGTATTAGAATGAATTTATCACCAGGGAGTTGTTGAAGGACTGCAGCAACAGAAGGAAAAAGTCCTGTAATGACATTCAGCTTACTATTGAATCAGAGAAAGAAATCCAACTCTTTTGAGAAATACCTCTTCAGAGAAAGTCAGCTGGAGGAAAAACTTTTCTAGGAAATACATCTCCAGATATCCTTGTAAAAAAAGTGATTGGGGGAGAAAGAAATGCAAAGTAAAAAAAATTTTCTACATAAATCTAAGAACAATAGATATATTGAAAAATACTTTAGAGTGAATAGTCCTAAGAAGACATGTTATTAAACAGTAAAGATGGTCAAAGCTCATAAAACATGGAGTAATATTAAGCATCTAAACTCGATCTGTTACAGGAGGCCAACTCATGTGAGCTACATATCCAGCTGTATGAACTTCAATTTTATGTTTTAGTTTTCATCTCTTATGTGCATATTTCCCACTTCAAATCTGCTTTCTGGAAACACCAGTTATATTTTTCTGTTTTCACAAAAATGTATTAATGGCTATGCTTGATAAAATATCTTTGGAAATTTAACACTAAGTGAAACAAAGCAATAATTTTTATGTAAATGCAGATTTTTTAAAGACTTGCATTTATTTCTAATTGTATGGTATGTAAACAATGGTCATACAGAAAACAGAATACGTCAGGTTTTCATTTCTTTTATTCAGAAAAAAATATACAAAATATAGAAAAATACAGATTTTAAGTTCTACATAAGCTATTGAGACTATTATTTTCACTTTTGGAAAGAACTGTAGATATTTAACAACAACAGCTTCTTGACTCATTTATTTTGAATATCTGATCATATAATACTATATTATGCAAAGAGAAAAGCCATAAAGCTAAAAACCTACCAATCAAATATACAGTTATTAACAAAATGCTGGCAGAATGCCTGATCTACATGACAATCCTGCAGACACCATTGTCAATAAATTTATTTGAGTTTTAATGGCAGGTACTCATCAAAGAGCTATGTCTATGCATGATATAAAACATTTATATACAGTTGCTTTTGCAAACCATACAGTCTCATGTATCTCATCATCTCATTCTATATTACTGCTTCAAGACAATGATTTTTAAATATCACTGACATAAAATCTCCTGGTAATTTTGATATTATGAATAATGTCTTTGTAAATTTAGGGCGTTTACCAGGCATATAGAATTACCAGGCTTACAGTGGTATTGAACTTTTATTTAGGAAGAAACAAATAAAATATAATAACATTTTATGTATAAATTTTCTTGTATTTTAATGGGACAGCAGACAATGACAAGTATTATTTCCCACTACTATTCTTTCCAGGAACCTTAGAGAAATAGCCTGTAGTGCTTCATATTGTATGAAGATACAACAAAACACAACCTCCCTCCCACGAACTGATAACATCAGTAATACATAATACTAAAAGTTTAAACGGGAAACAGAAAGAAGAAATACATGGGATTCATAAAAAAACATATTACAACAGACCACCACATTATTGTAGGAATTATTCCTGCTGTTTTTTTGGTTTTTTTTAGGCAGGCAAGTTTTCATAGATTACATTGTCATTACGCTTTCAAGCAGTAATGAGTGGTGGAGACAACAGAAATTGAATAGACAAAATCTTCTAATGGTCAAATTGCTCATTAAAAATATATTATGAAGGGATTGCATTACACTTGTATTAAAAATCCTGCAGTACAGCAATAACCTTGATTTCTATATTCCACTGTAAGTTGAATAATTTCTACATAGTAGGTGACGCTGTATATTAATTTCTGTACATAGCTTAGAACTTTCATCTCTAGGTTTCTTCCCATAGATTAATTTGAGAAATAGGGATAATTTTGTCATCTTAATCACTTTTTTTTTTCCTGCAGAAAGTATTATAATTTATGTTTTTTTATCCTGTCAGCCTTCTGAAAAACATCTCTATATCTTTGCCAAAACCACGTGGAAAACAAAACAGTAGTGGAACTGACCCAAAAATGAAAACTCAGTTTTGAGAAATATCTAAATATATCAGACTTTTTTCATTTGACTTGCAATGCATATGTTTTCAGCCCATAAATTATTGCCCACTTCCAGTGTCACTCACACTGTTTTATAGAAGAAAAAAAAGTAATTTAAAGTCACAACTTTTATAGGAAAACAAAAGTTCAGTTTGTTTTATAAATTTATCAAGAAGTAGTTCTTAATATAGAAATGGAAAAAAATCACCAAAGCTGCTATTTTATAAGGAATAAAACATCAAAAATTATCTTTGTTTCTTGGAAAACAAAAATTAGTAAACCAGACTGTTGACAACAGCTTCAAAAACCTTTAGGATATTTATGCTGACTTAAATGTTTTAAGTAAAAAAAAAAAGAAAATTAACAGTATTCTGCCTTAATGGATGTACTTGCATGTTCTACTACATGCAAGTAGCAGCTCAAGAAGACTGGCCAACATGTACCTAAAAACTTATGTCCTGCTCACCTGATGCAAATGTAAGTAGCTTTGAGATCACTCCAGAGACTCAGTGTGTTGGTGGGGTTAGAGGACATGGAAAGTAATGAGTGATGCAAGCCCCAACCCCATCAGTGTGTATGACATAACTCACAGCATCTAGATCATCCTATCACCGCCTATTTTACACACATTTCAGAGGCACAAAGAGTCAAGCAGCAGCTGCCAGGTTGACTTCTACATTGTGTCTCTGTATGTCTGTTTGTGTTTACTCATGCCAAATTCAAATATCTCTTTTGGTTTGATTGGTGATTACACTGTCTCAAACTTCAAGTGGCCTTCATCTGACAGTATAGAAATTGAGAGACAAGAAAAAAACAAAAGGATTTATTTCTTTTCTTGTCAAGCCATTCTTTGGATGGGGCAAAGCAAAAGTGCCTTATAGGATATTCCAGGTAGGTAAAATTGAGTTATATCTTCATCTCCTGATTCTTACATTACAGATGGTAAAACAGAGATTACCTTTTCTTAGGATCTTTTAAACAGGTTATTGAATAACTTGCATAGTGCAAAGACCAGTAGATTGAAGATTAGCCCTGCTGTGCCAGCCTTGTTTTATTCTTGCTCTTGGGATTTGTGAGGAGCTGGTTAACAAGTGGCACCACAAGAAGTCTACATCAGTAGTAGATTGACAGAGTGTTGCAATCATCATTCTGTTTCTTGCTTAAAAAAATCCATGTCAATATATACCAAACAATAACAGTTTCTATACCATTTTTATTATGTAAAAGGATATTTTACATGTAAGAGGAATTTTCCTGGTATTCTGATGATTCTTTATACTCAAACAAAAATAGTCATAAAGGAAAAAAAGAATAAATTGTAGGCAATAAATTGAAAGCAATAAATACTTCAAATTACTTCCACATCAGTTACTTCCTGTCTTTAATTATTGTCTCAACTTACTATGTGTTTTTCCTATGTTTAAAAACATGTTTATATGAAGTTGGAGACATATTCCTCTGAAATACTTCATATCCACAAAATTGTAGTACATTTGAATACAAGCACACACACATCCATAAGCATATACATAAATTTAGATAATTTTATAGTACGTTACAATTTCATCCAGGGCAAGTCCTGCGTAAAAGAGAAATTTTGTAGGCAATTTCAGTAAAATTCTTACAAAAGAACATTTAACACACAAAAGATCTGACACAACAACCGCAAAGAGCGCTTCTCAGGTGGATAAAAATGGTTATGGATTTAAGAATGAAAAAAAAAAAAGAGCAGAAATTATGACACCACCATCTCCAGTACAGATTAAAATCAGAACCGCTACTAACAGTCACTTTCATAAAGCAGCTTGTGGTATCAGGAAAATATCTTCTCTTCTGATCCTTACCTATTGAAAGAATACACAAAAAACACAGAGCTTGGGATTCAGTGTCAATTAGAAAGCAACTCTCTACAGCTTGCCCTGTAGTAGATGTCAGCAATGAAAGGTTACCAGCTGGCTTTGGAAGAAAAGAGAATAATACGCTAATAGGAAAATGTGTTTAGTCTTATTCTATATTTAATGAGATTATTGTAATGTGCTTGCTTTGTCAGGCTCAAAAAAACTCAAAATACCTAAGCAATATATTGTTCCCAGAAGCTTTTCTCTTCATGGAAGAGGAATAGCTGACTCTCCATAAAACACCATGTAACCTGTTTAGTAATAACACAACTGCCTTACAGTTTCATAGTCCTCCTAATAAAATTCTTTAGAAACTGATATTCTGCCACCTCTATATTGTGCTGGAAAAACACCATCCTGAACTAAGAGAGGACTAGAACCTAAGTATAAAAACTTACAAGATTTATAGTGTTAAAGGAATTGTTAAAAATGTGAAACATTGATTTATTTTCTGTTTGTTTCTTGAATGTGTGGAAATTAGAGATTACCACTCTAAATCACACAATTTTTATTTAATTCATTTTTGAATCTATTATCTGACTTACTTCAACTATTTAATGATCCCTAATGTATTTGTGATGCACACCTGACCATGATAAACACTAATTAAAATCTAACAGCTGAAGCACATTGGATGAATAGCCTTGGAATTCAAACACTGCTACATGTAAAATCAGAAATTAAATCCTATCCAAAACAACCACAAGTGGATGATCTTGTATTTTTAAAGCTGCAAAACTCAAAGTCTCATCTTGTTCTCAGTCCCTTTACTGAGATCATTATCTTGTCTAATGGCCTGAAATTGCTTTTAATATACTCAGTCCAGTTAAAGTAGTTATAAGATCCCAACTCTGCTAACACTGCACAAAATTGAAAAAGGCTGGCCCATAAAGAAACAAATTTCAATTAAATCCCAAGAGTCAAACCAAAGTGTATTTGAAATGTTAGGAGGCCACATGGGAAGGTATATAATAGCTTATGATGCCTGAAAGGCTACCTAGAAACAGAGACTAGCCAGAAGTAAGGGAATAAAGGTGGGTATTTATTCGAAAGGCCTTCAAAGGTACATTTAGGGCAGACAGAGCCCCCCTAGGGGCTACACCCAAAAATGAATGATGGGTCACAGGATTTTGTACTTTTATAAGTTTGGTACATTAGCATATTGGGGTTTAATCTTCTAATTACAGCTTCAGGTAATGAAGTCATTTAGACCCAGTTTCCTCCCCCCATCCCATTTTTTGTTTACATTTTTGGGGCCTGAGACTGTAAGATGTCCTTGGGTCTCAAACCTGGAGAGGAGTTATTTTGTCTAACCAAACGGGAAAACAGCAGCTAACACTCTGTATATGGAGCTTAGAGTTACACACCAAAGAATTGCAGGATTACAAATGTATGAAAAATATAAAAGATAAAATCTTAAGGCATCACTTGCAAGAATGAAACTTAGTCAGTTATCTGTTTTCAAATTATGTAATGAATGAGAAAGGAAAACAGCTCTTCTGTTAGATAATAAATAACAACTACCTTAATACATATCCTAAAAAATAACTCCTAAAAGACATCGCCAAAAGTCCTGGATATCCCACCTAGCAAAATCAATCATCCTTTTTTCTTGCTATATATGGCTCATCTGTACTGTTGAATTAAGTTTGTGTTGCAATAATTGCTTTTTTTTCTGAACTGTATTTTGTTACAACTGATTTTTTTAATAGAAGTTGCTGTATGAATGTAAATCAAGGATTGTTTATTTTGAAGCCAAAAAAATGATGCTTCACTTGAACACAAAATCAGAATAAAGCATCAAGTAACCTGATTTTGTATTACATGTTATCTGTTGATATATAGAAAATTATGAAAGTAATAATGTAGCCTTCAGTCTTCGTTTTTTCCTGAAGTTCCAGAAATAGTAAGAAATATTAAAGCATAACCTTTGTTTCTTAAAGAAGTTCATACACCCTCTCATATCACATTTACAAAATAAAAAAGTCAGCAAATGTTCCTACTGCCAGCAATGTGTCAACACTGCACAATTGAACAGTTGCTGAGTGGATACTTTTCATAAGTTGAAGGTAGATAGAAATGGTCGCTCTGTGAAATTACTCAGTCATAAAAGTAAATGAATGGAATTACTCATGGCCTCAAAACTTAGTGAAAGAAGTTGGCTGGAATCACGAAAGGACATATTAGGATGCTTTGCATGTATTATCCTCTTTGTAAGTAGTATGTTGATTCTTCACCTTATATTTAATTGAAAGCATTACAACAATTTAGTTATGTTTTGTCTGCTTTCCACTTAATGTATTGGGATATTAATTTTTCAGGTTTTCTTGTTCAAGTGGCCAAAACTGAAGGATGCTAAGTTTCATCTAAGATCAGAAATATGTTGATTTTGATTGTATGTGGAAAACTTCTAAAAGACCTGCAGTTTAATTATGTAATGACCTGTGAACAAGTCTCTACAGCTGAATTTCAATGTCTATGATGCAAATCAGTCAGTAGTTCTTTTGAGTCATCATTTATTTTTCAAAGCCCAAGTTTTGACACACCATGAGAGGCAAAGTGCACCCACTATGACTAGCCTTGAGTCCATCAGTTTTGGTAGATGGCATTAAAAAAAACCAGACAGGTTTTGGTTTAGCAAATTTATGTGGGTTGTATTCACCAAGTTGCAAAGTTTTGCAAGAAAAATAAATTATTATAATTAATATAACTATTTTCACTCTTACATTCAGTAGTGATCAGAATTTGTAATCATACCCTAAAGATCATCTAGTTCCAACCCCCCTGCCATGGACAGGGAAACTTCCACTATACCAGGTTGCTCAGAGTCCCATCCAGCCTGGTCTTGAACCACCAGGGATGGGGAGTTAACTCTGTGCAACCTATTTCAGTGCCTCAACATCCTTATAGTAAAGAATTTCTTCCTAAGAAGAAATCTTTGTGTGTTTCAATTCTTGGAGAAGTACCAGCATGGTCAGGATAATTTCCAAACCTTGTAACATGAGGTTTGTCCAACATTTTGAAATTTTGCTGTGTTCATCTGTCCAATTGTTTCATGCATCTTCTGCATTTGTTTGTTGCAGCATGAGTTTCTATGAAACAGGGTCCTAGTATGAGTTACATTTTGTTGGTGGCTTATAAATGTCATAGATATTCCCTTTTTAATATATGCATCTAAAATACACCTAAAATGTATTAACATAACTTCATTGAAGTTTTCTAGATCTGGTGAAATCAGTGGGGAGATATTATTTTACTCTATTGCTAGATCCAGTCTGATGCACCAACTAGTCCCTACAATTTATGGCCTCTGACCTGGAAAGCAAATGTTCATCTTTCTCCTCAAACTCTCCTAATACTTTTATTAACAGCATACAATTTTATTTGGACTAGTAATGCTGGTGGGGGTTTCCAAGACAAGAAATGCAGCTACTTACATTAGTATCTACTGAATGAATACAACAACATTGCTCAAAATCAGGGCTCCTCCTGGGCTGTAGGATCATCGTATATTTTTGTATGTAAGCTGTTCTGACTTGTTTCCCTTTTGAAATGGAACCCTTGAAACCTACAACTGCAACTATGAAAATGCATGAGTAGTTTAGAGTCTTTGTGAGATTTTATTCATCTCCCTTTGACAAGACAGCAAGTTGTTTGTGAAAGACCTACATCAGATGCTTATGTTTATGCTATGCACTCCCATGGTAATAGGTTTCTCATTTTATTTCAAGGTTTAGATTTTTTTTTCCTTTTACAGACATCCTGAAGTTTCTGTAGAAGGAAAAGTGTCCTGTGACATTTCACTCACTGAAATTTGAAATAAAATTATGGACTTCTGGGAGCAGCTTGCCTTTTTTTCCCTACAGGTGGAATGGCAGGACAATTGCTAACAGGGACTTGTGATTTCAGTGGAAGAATTGAGGCACAGCTGGCATGAGAAGGAGGGTTGTTCCCTGAAGTCTTCCCCCAGGGCCTCACAGTGGAATCCAGGAAAGAACAGAAATTGCAATTCCTATATAGAGAGAAAGTACTAGGTGAATATGCACTGTTCCATCCTACAATTTAGAGATGCCACCAGCCTGGAATCTCCGGAGGACTTACAGAAGTGGTACAAGCTAAAAAGTATTTTCATGCTTGCTTCCTCATACCCAAAACTCTTGAAAATCCCATTGTTTGAGCCACATGCTGTTCTACAAGACCTAGCACAAAAGAGTACAAGTGAAAACAACTGAGCATAACAAAACACAGAAGACAAGAAAACCAATCACAGATATCAGGTAATTATGAAATCAATAAACAATTCAGTAAGTCTGAGAAAATACTCAGCCTTTCAGAACAAAAGCCAGCATCTCTACAACAATAGACACTGTGTCAGAATCAAACAGATCAAGCTGATAGAGTCATTGACTTAATTGTACATGAAAATATTGACTGGCACCACCAAGTTAAAAAAAAAAAAAAGGCTGGAAAACAAAAAGACAGTGACACAATAAGGTAGGAATATAGTACCGACGTTAGAGAGCAGGTAAATGTTCAGGTAACTTCAAATCCTTTTTCAACCTTGCTTGTTTTTATCTTTTTAAATGTGCCTCTAATTTCTCTGTTTTTCCTCTGTAACCCAGAGCTAAGAGATTCTAGAATTGCCCATATACAGTGCCTGTATTTAAAGAGTAAGTTGAGGAAGACCTTTTCCTTAAAGACATGCAATAAAATGCCCTGGCAAGTTAATTCTGCCTCTTGAAAATAATACCTGACTACGGCCTCTGTTTCCTTATTCAAAAAGTACTACAAATGTGAATCCATCCTCTAGAAACACTTGATTTTGCTTATGAAAATTTCATCAGCTGTTCATAGACAGATGTTTTGTTTTTGCTTTGCATCCTACATACAACTGTTTCTGTACCAGAGATCTTGGCCTTGTCATATTAAAGTATGACAGGCTATGAGCCATCCAGATGAGATGAAGTCTGTGGAAGCTTTCATATTTTTTTGAGTGCACTGTGAAAGTACCATGAAATTTTCTATTTGAGCCAGCTGTGAAGCTTCCATAAGTTTCCTCTACAGCAAGTACTGGGTTAAGATTAAACTAGGCAAAATGCCTGAAGAGATACTGAATAGATTTGATACAAATTACACTGTCCTGCTGGTTTGAAAGTACACATTTCTAGAATCATTAACCATAATCATCCTCAATTACAAGCACTGTAAGCACACATACAGCAGACCAATAAATGAAGCCATTGTTTCCACGCAATGCCCATAATTTAGAAAGACATGGCTACCTCATCCACAGATTGACACAAAGATATAGTCTCCAATAGAATATTCTGAATTATTTTTGTGGTCTGAAATTTATGCCTCTTTCATGTCTCTTTTTTTTCCTAATTCCTACAATAGTCAGTCTTGCTATGTCTCATTATCCTAGCTCATATGAAAAACACATTTCTGTTTGGAGAGGACTCAGAGTGCTTTTTATGAACTCCTGTGAGCAGCCAGCAGGACTCACCACTCCAAAAGTTTTCTCTGGGAGAATCTTTCCTGAAGTAACATTGTTGACACATTTCCACAGTGACAACAGCAACAGGAAAAGGTACAGACCATGATAAAAATGAAAGAGCTTGTTAATAGACTTGCTGTCTTTCTGGGGTCACCTCCTGCTCTATTACAGTCTTCCTACCAGTCCTGTGCAAGTGCAATGCTTGCAGCGTGTACAGCTCACATCCAGATGGGGAACAGAATTAAAATACATTTTAATAATGTATAATCTATTGTATGGTGCCAGTAAGTAATATTACAGGGGGTAGTATTACAGTAATCTTTAAATTGTTTCCTACTACTTTATCTAATGAAATGACACTTTTGAGAAAACAATTTGCTATGGTAATGGGACGTATTGAAAATCCCTCCTGGTTTCACTGGGGTATGTAAATGTATCTTTTGTACTTGCATATAATATACATTACTGCAGGTAGAGCTGATAACACTACCTATTATTAGAGTTGCCAGGTATTTTATAACAGTAGGGTTTATTTTCAGTTGCTTATAGCTTTAGAATTTTATATGTTTGGGTTAATAATTCTTACACTTTTTCTGTCACAAAAACAGAGCATTTTTCCCTATTTGGTGAAAATTTTGCTTAAATGCTTTAGTACCTTAGAGAGGGATTAATGATGTTAACTCAGTCTTCTGCCTGTTTTAAAATAAGATTTGAAGGTGGTTTGAAGTCAGGTGTACAAATTTTGTTGTCCCTGTGGAAAATGATCAAAGGTTAGACTATTTATAAAGTTTTCAAAATTGCTATTTGAACTGAGTTGGAGACAATTTAAGACTTCAGCAGGTAGCATACTCTGAGAAACCTACACTGACCATGCCAATTTATGACATTTTCCCAAAATGAGGTTACAAACTTCTACAGGTCTGGCTCTGACCTTTCCCAAGCTCACAACATGCTAGTGAGCAGTGCTTCTGATGCTATCCCAGCTGTACTGAGTTTGGAGAGCACTGACCCAAGTTCTGATGTGGATGGTTGCTTAACTATTGATATTTGCTCAGTTAGAAAGAAATGGAGGAAGGTGAAGCAGAGACATCGTGTTGTCTCTGAAAGCCAAAGCTATGTAGTGCTGCTGTTTGCGGGGCAGGTCAGCTCTGTTCTCTCTTTGGCTTCCCCCAGTGAAAATCTTCCATGGATATAGACACTCTACATAACATGGCCAGCTCACTCAGTGAAGTCTCAGTGTTCTGAGGACATTCTGATGACATACAGAAGAGAGATGTGAGACCACAGGAGCTCCAGAGCAAGGATCAGAGTTTCATGGCAAATTGTGTGCTGGCCTGTGGGAAGTAGCTCTTGGATCACAGCTACATTACCACCAAACTGCCTAAGCATGTGCACAAGGCCAACCCAGCAAGGCTCTCCACTCCTGAACTTTCCTGTCAGAGAATCATTCACTAAGCTTTTCTGCAACCCACTCTCACAAAAAGGAAAAAAAAGAGTTCTCCAATTCCAGCCTGAACTTGGTGTTTTTACATGAGTATCGTCCAGCAGAAACTTGCAGTTCAGGATTCCTGAGTCTTATGACACATTTGGGAATTCTCTCAGTTATTCTTTTTTGTCTTTAAGAGGAAGTTATGACAACAAGCTAAAAGCAGCTCAGCACATTTATATACAGTTGGGAAACTTTTAAATATGTCTTTCCAACAAGTTTTGGGAAGACATTAACAGGTCTTTGGCCATCAGCTGAACTGTGTCTGAATATAGCAACTAGTTACTGTAAATGGGAAATTTAAGCTCCGCATTCTTTTTAGATTTGCATCATCACTGAACAGATTTAAACACAATAATCATGTTATTTATTGCTTGGTCAGTGTTAGAATTAGTTTGTCACTACAAAATAAATAGCTGAGAATCCCATGAGATGTGGTTACCAATTACTTTCAGGGGCTTTTTGAAGGTTAGTAGTATTTACATTGAATCAGGAATACATCCTTTGATATTGGGTTGTGAGTAGTATATGAGAGGATTTATTTTCTGAATACATTTGGAGTTACTGCTGTTCTTGACTTTACTGGCTAGTTACTGAATCATTTCTGATTTCCTCTAAACCTGCAGAATATTATATCCTGGAAGTCCAGGATATTCCCAAAGTCAGCAAAAAGCTTACCTCAGAGTCAAAGTCTTGATCTTTATTCAAATATAGACTAGTATTACCTAGACTAAAATTATGAGACTTTCCCTTAAAGTGTATAAACTCTCATTTAACTTAACTTTAGTAGCTCATGTTATCTTGAAAATAACATATTAGTTCCTCTGGGAATTACAGAAGAAGAAGGAAACACTGTCACTAACACAATGTCTGTCTAGGTAACATCTTTCAGTTATTTCTGAAATAATCTGGTGTCATAATGGGTCTAGATCAGCTCTGTAGTTCTGTTAAAAAAGGCCTTTTAAAATTTATAGTCTTCACTAAAAATAGTCAAAGATGATGAGGCAAAATTATTCTATTAATTTCAAAGGTATTACATTAATTCAGGGAGCCTGCAGAAACAAATGGTTTGAGATTCAAAAGAACAGCAAAAATCAGTCTGCCAATGCAACAAATGTATTAATGTGTAAGCAGAAGGTGTCTAGAATAAATTGTCTGTTCCCTGGGCTATGTTAGTAGCTGTGTGGAGTGAACACTCAACTCTTAGTTGTCAGTTCACTTAAATTCTCACCTAAGTGTGGTAGTGTCATTTCCATCTTTCAAAAAGCAGTATTATTTGGCATTAATGTAGAGCACGTAGGGGTGTGTGTTGCAGAGGCCTTGAGAAACTGCAAAGACACCACCCCAGCTGCAGTCATATTTTGAGCAGTATTGGCAGGATCAGTAAGGATTCATAGCTGAACATTATATTAGTCTTTTAACTGATTGCTTAATGTGACATATGTGGGAAATTTACATTTGTTTTACTAGACCCTGCATTACAAGGCTTGTAATAAGCTTGTTTAAGTTCAATTGTCAGATAAAACTTCTCTCATAACGCAGTTGAGAGTAGTATACAAATAGAACAATATCATTTTCTGCAAATATTTGCCAAGGACATACATAAGGACTTCTGTCAAGCTTGCACATTTTTTTGTTAATGGCTATCATGCCCCTACCACACATTTCTGGAGCTGAAATCCTTCTATCACATAGATAAGAAAAAAATCCCCAAAACCTGACTGTAACTTTGCTCAGAGAGATGGCATCTTCTGGGTGGATCTCCAGACACCAAGATCTGCAGGTTAGGGCCAGGAGACACAGTCACATTCAAAAGCGAGTGGGTGACATAGTGAACAGCAGGGGCTTAGTTGAACAAACTGAAGAGTGAAATACTTACCTGTGTTGAGAGAAAAGAATCTATTAAGGAAACAGATGCTGGACTCTGCGGATCATTATATCCTTGTAAAATGAAATCTGTAATCAAGAAAAATGAATTTCAAAAGGCTAAATATGTTAAAATATTTTCTGAAATGCTGTTCTGAAAACTTCTTATTTTGCAAAACTAAACTGGAAGTATTACATGGAAAGACGTTCCCACAATTTTCAAATATTTTCTTCTTTCAAAAGCAATGCAAGTATTATTAGTATATGAGTACTTTTGCTATGGTATCAGAATGTAGAACTATAGAGGAATTTGAAGCAAATTAATTTCAATTTTATCATATATTTCAATCTCAAAATTAGAACCAAGTTTCTTATCAATTTCTGCTTTTTCTGTACTTGTTCTACCATATGGAATCTACAAGAACCAATAAGAATTTCCCAAGAATTTTTTTTGAAGTGGCTTTTAAAAAATAGTAATTAATTTTTTCCCTGGTGTTTGTTTTGTTTTGTTCTGTTTTGTTTTATTTTGTTTTTTGTTTTGTTGGTTTGTGGGGGGGGGTAGGGGATTGGTTTAGTTTGGTTTGGTTTTTTGAGAAAGCTTAAACCTAAACCTCTAATTAATTAGATTAAGTCTTCATTTGGAAAATGCTGAAATGACATTTCAACCATTCAAAGGTCAGAAAGTTTTCCAGTGTCAGTGAACAGATCTGTTATGCAGCTCTGCAAGTCTGTGGGCTGTGATTCCCATCCATGTCTTAAATCCCAGATGACTCAGTGAAAGGAAGATTCCCAGGGCTTCTAGGGGGTTTGTTTTGGAAGCAGTGTTCTCATGATTTATTAGCTTCCTGGAAATTTTTGGATCATAAGCACTGAGTCGGTATTGTGGGAGTATTTGTGGCTTCCCATTCAGCAGCCACCAGATAGTTAAAATAATGGTTGTGCTTTGTGCCAAGTGCATTATATTCAAGAAAAAACATTATTTTGCCTGAGAGGGTTTGTTTTGTTTTTGTTTTTCCTGAGAAAACATTTAGCATGGGAAAAAATATAATTACCAATCAAAAACATATTTTTTATTGCTTCTGGAAATATGATAGGGGGTAGCCAATTCTAATACAGAGATAGAAATCAAGCCTCTTCATTTTTGTTTTCTTACAAACTGTACAGAAAGGATCTCATTACCTCATGAAAAACAGTTTCAGAATTCTTCCTAGACAACTTGGACGATTTCAGCTTTAAAGCTAAATTCATGAAGGACTAATTTGTATCAGAACAGGGGGGAAAAATGGCCCTGTTAGCATGTTTTAGAATGTAATCTGTTAGATCACATGAAGATCTCTCCAGGAAAATTGTGGAGGTCCTATCACTCAAGTTCTTTGCAAATAAAATTAGGAAATAGGAGAAGACCTTGTAGGGATAAAGTCTGCAAAAGGCAGCTGGGAATAATGAAGGCTGCTCCTCTAATTCTAATTCTATTACTGGAAAGATAATGCAGCAGGAAGACCAAGTCTTCATTTAAAAAGAAGCTTTTAATGAGGTTGAACTTCTGAAAGACATATTCAGATGTACAGACTAAACTGATCAAATAGCTATCAAAAGGCAAATATGTGTGGGTAGGACTAATTTCCTCCTACTCACAGGCATGTAATTCCATTCAGTCTCCATGCATTGTCTTTGCCAAAAATTCCCCATTATTTTTAATCCTTTTGGTTTTTAGCTTAATTTCCTATGGATAAACAATAAATATATATAGATATATATTCATGTGTCACATGTCTGTTCTCCCAACTATGATGAAATTGGAACAAGCAGAATGTGCTGTAAAGATAATTAATGGTACTAGAAAATGTACTAAAATAAATAGGAAGAGAAACTCTATAGTGTTCTATAGAGCCAAAGCATACTTAGAAGTGCCAGAATCACAACAAAACCTTCAAAGAAGACTCATATCTTCTTAGGCACCTTAAAGAGACATAAATCTATAGGAAAGCACATTCATTAGTTCATAGATTCCAGGAATTATTTGTATTCTTTCTTCTTGCATGCAATTTTCCCTGAGGTTAATATCCTGCATTCCCAGAAATAGATTACAAAATACAATTATTTTTTTTTCCCAATATGGCTATGATCTCAGATTGGCAAAGAAGGGATGAAGAAGTTAGAAACTTCTCTGATTTCTTTCTTTCTGAACTAAACCTATTAATAACCATGCCAAGGGATTTTTTTTCTCCCCTGAGATATTGTAAAAATCTATAACTTATATCTATTTATTACCTATGCCTACAGTGCCCAGTCTTATCTTCTGATGATAATGGTATCCTCACTATTTGAACTCTAGATAATTATATCATACTTATCATGTGCTGCGATAAAACAAACATTTTTGAGAGATCAGGCCACATTCATCAAGTTTTTCTGAAGCAAAGTGCAGAGCAAATAAACATAATTAGATATTTCTACAAGCAGCTCCATTAATATGACCAGCATTGAAGAAGAAATCAATCAACCCACAGTCACATAGAATTAAGAGAAACAAACAAGGAGAAAAGAGGAGATGAATTGACAAAATTCTGTATTTCTGACTACCAAGAACTATTTTATACTCACGTGATATCTTTCATGAAAATTTCCCTAAATTCATTTGTGGTTAGCATAGAGCAATCAGCTGGGGTTTTTTATCAACTTGGAGAACGCAGGGTAGAGCATAACAGGAGACTTTAAGTCTGCCATTTAATAATTGGGTTTATTAAACATTCAGCACATCAAACAAAGTTGGAGCAAAGTTCAGAGTGGTGGCATTGAAGTAGGAAAGGATCTGAAAAACCAGCTTCACACCCATGATGGGGCTGGAACAATCATGCTAGCTTTCATTCATTATCCCTTATAAAGATTATATACTGGAATTCTATTTGTAGCCCTGTACCACACCACAGGATGTAATCTGGGTAATACCTGGACCTATGCTCTCACTCCACCTTAGACAAATGGCTATAAATTACAGCAAGTGTTGATTGAACACCTTTTCCATAGTTCTTCCATCAACATCATCTTATTTGTTTTAGTTGTAGTAGACACTTATATGGTCTAAATACTTTTGCAGAAACTTTCTCTCCCAGCTTCATATTCTTACCTGAGCACTTGATACGTGATATGTAATACCAAGAGACTGAGAAATATTTGTTTTTTCTGTAAAATTATGGCTTCCATCTCTTATTTAAGGCTGTAAAAGTCTTAACCTCATTTTTCCCCAAAGAGATATTGACTGTAATCTTATGTCCAAACTATCTTTGGGTGTAGTAATGTTACTGTAAATACCAGGGTCCTCCCTTTTTCTAAAGTCACCTTTGCCACCTGGTGGCTTGCATTCATTAAGGAGGCTGTTGCTGCCTAGACTTCTCATGTTCATTCAGCCGTTCTTTCCTGGTAGTGAGACATCCTGTCATTTTGCAAGGATTACCCTGCATTATAATTCAGTGTCAGCATATCCACAGCTATAAAACCTTCTAAGTGATGGATCTCTGCAAATCTTCTCTTTTTTTCCCATTCTATATCATCATGTTGTCAATCAAGAGAGTCTTTTGGTACAGACTCTTTTGGTATATAGGCATCCTCTTGCAAAAACAGGTTTGGAAATGATTGTGTGATTGCAATACTGATTGTATGATGGAATATTTGAGAAAATTCACTGTGGGACTGACTGTATGGCTTATTTGGGTTCATAATTTGATGCTTGAGAAGTTATAGTAGAGAGGTTATGTTTTTCAAAAGCTATCATTTATAAGTCAGAGATCATGGTTATTTTGCTATCTTTGAAGAACAAAATAGCTACAAGATCAAAATATATAACAAAGCTAATGACACTGAAAGTCCTAAAAAGGTGATGATCAAGGCTTGCATTTGTGTCTGACAGAGTCAGGTCTTGAGACATACAGTTCCAGTAGAAAAAGATTATGTCAAAGAAGTTTCCCCTCTATACCTCATGTTCTTCAAATCACAGATAGTTTTACAGATCTGTGACAGTGAAATTTATGGTGACCCTGTGAATCACAGCAGACTGAGTTTCTTCGTGCTGTGGCTTGCAGGTGTCAGCAGTTCAGCTCACTGATTTGGCAAATCCCAGTGGAGTGCTCTGCTGCAAAATAAGCAACTGGTAGCTGTGTAGTATGGGTCCCATGAGACCAACCACCACATAATGTGTCTCTGCCCATTGCACATTATTTTGATCTTATGACCTTGCCCTCTGTGGATTGCACCTCTTTAAGACCTTCCCTGCACATGACAAAGGAGAATTACTATCAAAAAGTGACCCTCTTTCCCTTTCTATAAACATAAAGCCCTCTCTGTCCTCATATAAGAGGAAGACTTGACCTGTCCATCTTGTGAGAGATCATGTGCTATATGGATTGGGGGAGAAGGTGGAAGGGGCAGAAATGGGGACTGAGGGAGGAAGAAAAAAATGGAAAAGAAAAACTTTGTTCAATACATCTGAGTAATACCAAGATCAGACTTGGTCCCGAAGTATTTGATAGAAATTCTTTTTCTTTTTCCCCAGACTTAATAGCTTACATAAAACACAAGGAGTCAGCAAGAGAGAATATTTCTATATTGCACTAAATCATTCCTATAGTTATTTTTCAGTATTCGCTTCTTAACTGGAGCAACTTTTCATGTTTTTTTCTTTAACTCTTCCTTTCTAGTTATTTATGTACAGAGGCAAGACATTAACTCATTTAAAATTTTTGAGAAACACAATGTTCTGTTTGTTTTATTTTCCTGGGTTGCAGAAAATTTATTTCTGCATCTATAATTCATTATAGTTAATTGTAAACCAAAGGATTATTTATTATGTAATATAGGTTTAAAAATAAAAAAATATCCAAATCATTAATATTTATTTTCTTTGCTGAAGAAAAAGTCTAGCAAAAATGACATTACTTTTCTTATTCTGATACTTTTGAGATGGAAGTCAATTTTATATGAGAAGAACTTACTTGAAGTTTTTGTTGTTGCTGTTGTTTTTGGGTTTTTTTGAGCTGTTATTAAGTTCTCAGACAATGTCAGGGGAAAATATCTGACTACTTTTTATTGGACTTTGTTAAAACGTTTTGATTCTATGCATGTCATATCAGATTAAGGTGCTTCACCTATGAACCTAATTAGCTTGGTTAATTCTAATGAGAATTTTAGCAAACAAGCTTGAAGTTTCAGATAAATTCTTTGAAAGGGTAGAAAAAATATTTCAATCCGAGCTTCTCATATTTAGAATATATTCCTCATATAGATATAAAAATACGTTGAGAATACCCATTTTCTAAACTTATGATGCTATATTTTAATACCATCTTGAAATAATAATATGCTCCCTCCTCTGACTTGCAGACAAAAAATAAAGGACCCAAACTGCATAATCCTTTAATTTAAAATGGCAGAGTGAGTATAAAACAAATTATTAAGATGAGGAAAATTTAGAAATTAAAAATAATATGGTATGACATGGCATGGCATTATGTACCATCTATGATGGTTCCATAATAACTATCCATCACCTTCCTGGGGCAGAAGATACTTTCAGTGCTAAATGTAAAATGGATTTTATAAGTCAGAGTCCTGTACTTAGGACACTACCTTAAGCTTGATTTTAAATTCCTTGGCAAGACTTAACACATAAGCCATTTAAGCCTGCATTTTTCAAATATAGCTTTGATATTTCATGTCTTTACCTCTAAAGTCGTGAAAACAGCAATTCTTCATCTCAAAGTAAGTAATAAGAGAATAATATTTTACAAACATAAGTTGTATCCTTCTATAAGTTCCAGTTCAGCTTCTGACAGCCACTTGCACAATGTCTAACACTAATGCTGCAGGGTCAGGCTACACGTGCTCCTTGTGTATGTGTGCAGGGACAGACAGACAGATACTTCACAGAGAATGCTCATTGTATGGGAGACACTCATTCGCTCACCTCTGTTTTCTTTTGCCTCTAAACAACTCTGTTGTCCTACGTGTCAATCCACATGTAGGAAGCCTTTACGGCTTGAGAGACTGGGTATTTTTGGCTGTTAAATCCCATTATTAGATTTAGAAGCAGGGCTTATGTTAGGGCTCTTGTTGGCTTTTGTTTGGGTTTTATTCATTCTTTATCAGGAGATTATGTTCTTTGTTTCCTGTATATTGCCACTTTGATTAATGCCCCCTGATATTCTATGTGGTTTATGAGTAAAGCATCTTGCTACCATCTGGGCCTGTAGTTATAGAAACACAATGCCAAACATGAAAATTTTTCATCTGCTTGTACAATGTCCATAAATGCCATCTCACTAAATATGTTTTTTGATATCTAGCCTCTTCACCCTCAGTGTAAGTGCCAAACAGAGAGTTATGCTTTACTGCTGCACTGTGGTCAGAGGACTATGCTGAAATGCAACACCATCAAGGAATGATTTAGTGTGTTGAAAGGGCAAATGTACATTCGTATCTGATTTTTGTCTTTGCTAAAATATTCTTGAGGTGATAAATACTTTCTTACCATGAGTAATTCCATGCCTCCTTCAGCTCATTTTGAAGTTGTATCACTCTTGAGCAGATTTCCATTAGATATTACTCTTTGTGAAAGTCTCAATTATATTTCAGCAGGTTTATTTACTGAATACACTACATCCCCTTTACATTAGATAGGTTAATTTTTAAATAGAAATGCCAGATACCATAAAATCGAAATTATTGATTCCATCAGACAGATTTCACAGTCTTTGTAAAAATTGATTGCTCCAGGATTTTAGTTGTGTTTTTAAATGCAGGATCTGATGTGAATTTTGCTATGGTGGACATCAACACTTTCTAATCTGATCTTGTTTTGTGGAAATTAACATCTGTTTCAGTGTTATGTTTTGAATATTAACTACCAAGATTAAAATTAGTCACTTAAAAAAAAATACTTGAAAATATGCTAAATATATTTGTAACTGAGTTTTTTTTTAATGGAAAATAATTTGAAAATAACAGATTGATATTGTTTACCAATTCTTCTAAAAACAGATTTACTAAATATGACAAGAATGTATACACTGTATACATATTATTTGGCTGAACAAAACATTCAATGCATCACATCATGTTCCCAAGGTCTGGATATTTCAAATAAACGTGTTTTTATTTATGAAATATTTTGTCTTCTGAGAGATGGAGGCACTAAAAAAATTCGTTCAAAATAAAATATTTGAAATGCATTGAAAATGTAAAATATATTAAACTGGGAAGAAAGGAAGACTACTCATGAGAAAAAGACACACGCAGTTCCAAGTCAAACTCATCCTCATACCTTCTAGTACTTACTTGTAAGTCATTTTGAAGACCACTCTGACTGAAATGGTGCACCTGTTTTAAAGGATAGTCAGACCTGGGGTCTGGTGAATAACTTCTGAAAATAAACTCCATAACTTCTCTCTATTTGAAGAATTCTTATGTCTTGCTAGGAAAAAGATGTGATTTCTGAGCTGTATTCAATATTTTTTACTATGAGTATAATTGAATATAGAAATTAGCCTTGTATGATTTAATATTCATTAAAAATTGTGGAGGTATTTTACACCAATTACAAATGAACTGACTCTTTGATTAATGATGTTAAATGAAATACAACAAATTATTATTATTCATAGGTTGAAAAAGAGGCCTTGGCTTGGTGTGCATAAAGTGAAACTTCAGTAAAAGTCCAGAGGGGTCTTATTAATTTCCCTGAGCCTGACTGAGAATTCCGTATAGAGAAAGGAGAAACTGAGAAGATATATTGCGTCTTCATACAGACCAGGGAAGCATTTTAAATCCTTCAAAAATAATGTATTCATCTTGCATTTCAGGTATAAAAGAGAGTAGAGAGGAAACTAACCTTAGAAAAAACAATCTCTTCACACTTTTTATCTCTTAAATTACTGATTTTAATGTTAATCTTTAATGATCAGGGGAAAGTCTTGCAGGCATCTTAATGGAAATGTCTGCCCAAGAATCCTTAATGACAAAAATGTTGCACCACAAACTGAGATTTATTTCTGAAAATGTGTGCCATGTGAAATGGTTAGACACTCAGTTTCTCCCTACCATCATACTGCTAGATACTAATTCTTGCCCATTATGCCTTTTTAGGGCTGGCAGAAGACAGAAAACTAGAGACACAAAGTTATGGGGAAGGGGAGAAGCAAGTACCCTTTATTCACGCAAATCCGTAACAAGGCGGTGTAGTGGTTTGGCCCTGGCCAACGGCCAAGGCCCCACTAGTACTGCTCTTTTCCTCCTTCCGAATAGAACTGTGTTACTAAACCATGATAAGAAATGCTGGCAGAAGAGCAAAAATCAGGCTGAGACAAGGTCAGTGCTTCTAAGTGATAAAGTGAATTTATTACAGTCAAAGGAGCAAGCAAAAACAAAGGAACATCTCCTAAACATTCTTCCTCCGCCGTCCTCCCTACCCCCACTCCCAAAAGCTTCACAGCCCTCTCTCTCTTCTCCCAGATCGCAAGGGGAACCCGGGGAGGGGGTTTTTCTCTAATTAGTTT
>VZRZ01006808.1:0-26518 GCA_013398175.1 Climacteris rufus | reverse complement strand
TCATATCTGATGGTTCAGTTGTTCTTCTCTGTTGTTTGCTATACTCCCTCTCCTCTGCCTAACCTACAACCTACGTGACTACATGGCTACATGGCATGCGCCTGTCTACTACAGAGATTGCTTCTTAAATATACTGTCGCAGAGGTTTTTCTGTCCTTCCTAATTGGCCCATGTGTGGAAAACAACACAATAATCTCCCAGGAGCCATCAGAGATAGGCCCTGACTGGACAGCTGTGGGAGCTTCTGGAAGCTCCTTACAGGAGCCATCTTTTGGCCCCTACCACACCCAAAAAGCTAGACCTCCCAAACTTATCAAACTACCACAGGCAGGAACAGGGGGATGGGCAGCTCCCCTGATCCAATGGCAGGCAAAGGCTGCCCTGAGTGTCTCCGCTGATGTCCCAGAGGTCCCTGAGAAGCCCCAAGAGAGGGACCCCCTCCGTGAGTGTGTTCCCATATTTATAGTGAGTTTTACGATTCCATATAGTTGACAAAAATCTCCCAATTAGAGCGAGGGTGCAGATACACATAAGATAGTCATTGGGTCCTCTATTACTGTCATGTTTCTACTGTCTTAAGCTTCAGTTTTATAGGGGTTATTTAGACATTTCTCTACCTGAATTAAGGTGCAAACGAGACCATATGCCAGTCAATGTTATAGGTTTTATTTGATAGTAAATATAAGAGAGAAAGGGAGAAATAAGAAAAGAGGTGGGGGGACAGAGAGTGACAGAGAAAGAAAATATCACCACTCCGTGGATCCCAACAATATTGTGTTGTTCCTCTCCAGCAGGTCTTCTTGATGGTGAAAGTCCCCCCAAGGGAGTGTAGAATTCCCTGGGTTTATATACTTTCCAGCCGGGTGGCAATGCCCGGGCATGTCCCCCTTGGAGAGGGGGGGAGCCTTTCCCAGCACTCTGGGTCTGTGGCTGTGTCTGGGCATGTCTCTTCCAGGGAAGGCTTTTACAGTACCCTGGGCCCGTGGCAGTGTCCAGGCATGTATGCCTCGGGGAGGGGGGAGAGTCTCTCACAGCACTTAGGATCTGTTGCGTCACAGCTTTATTCTCTCCCCTCCCAAACTTAACCAGGGGGATTCATCAGCGCTGGCCTTTTGTGGATGCACACTTTCCCTCAGCCTGAGATAGCTGAACAATAGTTTTTCCCTTTATCTAATCAAGAGTTTGACTTTCAGTCCAAAGTCTTGGTCTTTAAGGAGGCTTCTCATTGGTTGTAGTTTTAAATCAATGTTTGAGGTATGAACTTTTTAGTCTCTGACATACTGTCAAAGGAGATAGAATGTACTCTTCTCAAGGACAGTAGGGGATAACATGGGGGCAACATGCCCCTGTTATGACTAGGGTAACCAGCATGGACTAGGACAGAGGTCTTCTATTATCTACTAGTTCTACTACAAGGTTTTCTACATAGGGAATTAGAGAAGCAAAATGAAAAAGCAAAAATCCATTTTGGCATCACCCAGCTCTGTGAAAGGCCTGGAGAGAGTACTTCTTCAAGCATATAACTTGAAAAGGGTTAGCTCAAATTACCTGTAATTTGTAACTCTGTAAAAATTCCCCAAAGAATTAGACATTTATAAAGATGATGAAGTATCCATAATTACATCAACTATAATAGGAAAATATCTGTAATAACCATGAAATGTCTTGCAGAAGCTAGTTTCTGAAATAATTTAGGAAAAACCCTAGTCAAATGCACGTCTTGATTGTGCTCCTTGAATTTCCACTTTTGCATTGCTTGCTAAGAATAGATAGAAAAGGATAGATCTATAGAAAAATCCTCCATAAGTTCTACTCTTTCTGGTGGGAAAATTCCACTACTACAAATGTGACATCATCTTCTAAGTTTGCACTGAAAAGGCGTAAATAATTGGTAACTTGTGGTGAGAAAATAGGTGAATCCCTGACTAGTAGCATTTCCCTGTAACACAAAATTGTGTACTGTAGATTTTATGTTTCTGTTCCTCAAGTTGCAAATGAGGAACCAAGGAATTTTTCTTTTCTGCAGTAAATTTTTTTTCCTGTGGGTTTCCCCAAGGTGCTTTATGACTCTGCATGAATCCTACTTATGGTTCAATTTATTCTAGAGGAGGTAATGTAACAACAAATGCTCTGAAATAAAAAGAAGTGTGCATTTCACATTTAATGCCACAGAGTAATATATTCAGGAGTTAATATCAAATGGTACCCATTTCACTCTCACAGAGTTTCAATTAAATCCCTTTTTAGGTCTATGATAATATGAAGTTGGCAGTAGCTGAATAGTGTCGAATTTATTTTCATTGTGCTTTGTCTGTGGAGGTATGATAGGTGTAATTGAAAGTTTGACCAACTTTTCATTATAGGAAGAACAAGCTCATCCATCAGTGCCAGGATCAGGAAGTTGGTGTCATACATCAAGCCTCATTTAGCACATGCACATCATTCGCAGATATGAATTATTATAATATTTATTTTAAATGGCACAGGTTGGAACCAAGAAAGTGAGACATCCATCTTTATCAGTTACATACCTTTAATTCCTAACAGTGTTAACTGCAAATTTGGTGGTACAGCCAGGCACACTCTAAATTTTGTACAAGTAATAATTTTTAATTTCATTTAGACACATCTCAATTTATCTTCATCGTTCATCTCTTAGGATTCAACAAATTCTTTCTTTATGTAATCAGTCATGAAACGGTGCAGAGTAACCCATAATAATAGCAAGCTGTTGTTAAACAAGAGGTGACTGTATTAGCTCACTGTAACAGCTAAGGCACAAGTTAAAATACGAGGCTTAAAAAGGTATTAATTTTCCTAACTCCTCTGCACGTCTGCACAGTCTAGGCTTTGGCTCTTTCCCCCTCTTCATGCTCCTTACTGAAATGACAATCTGTATACTGAAAACATGACAGAAAACAAAAAAGCATCTCTAATACAAGCTGAATTTAAAGTAATTTTCTGATCAATTAATTTTCATTTTATAGTCATAGCTCCCCCCAACCAGTCCTGCTCCACCCATTTCCTTCCACCCACTCTTCTCTCCCATGGCTTGTCCTTCTTTGCTAGTAGAAATCTTGACATTTAATGTCAAAGAGCCTGCTGTTAGCTTTGATGTTAATAATTTACCCAAATTGACAACAGATATAATCACTTTTTAAGTGTTGTCAAGAACAGCAGCTGTGAAAATAATTCAGTGTGTGAGATGGGGGTGGGGAAGATGGCTGGCTGGCAGAAAGAGAGGATTGGGTTATTATACATGCACATACCCAGGATAAATTGGAATATCCTCTGACCTGCATTTCTACACTAAAACATACCTAGAAAAAAATTAGTTATCATGATACTGAAAAACAGATAACACACAAGTTTAGAAAGTGCAAGCTCAAAATTCCCAACAGTCATAGAAGAATAGACTGGACATTAAAAACCATGTCAGCAGATCCCACTGAAAACAGAATTTAAGCTATCTAAAGAAGAGGAAAATTAATTTTAAAGAATCCAAATGAAAGTTGCATTTTTTTCTATATTATGCTCTTGTGCTTTTTTTATGTAGTGGGGAGTATGGATGTGTGGGTATGTTCCTGTATGCACATGTATTTCTGGTGAGCATAAATTATTTTCAGCAGAGCAATTGTGGAGCCTTGTGCCCCTATGCTGTCTGAGTAAAAGGTGTTCCTCACTGTAGGGAAGCTGAGGGAAGCTTTTCCAATTCCCACCTTTGGAAGGCAGAGAAATGAGAATTGGTGGAAAAACAACTGCCACCTCCCAGAGGTGTCTTATCCTGCTGTGAGAGAGAGAGTCAGAGCCAAAATAAAAAAAAAGAAAAAAAGAAACGATCCATCACCAGCCCTAGAAGCCTTCATCTCTCTCAGTGCTGGCCCTTTTAAGGAGCTAACATTTGACAGATTGAGGACACAAAGCCCAGTCTCTGTTTACTCTCAACACTTAATTCCTATTTACCTTATTGTGATGACATCTCACAGGAAGATGGCACTGGTAACTCAAATCATCCCTTTTGTTTGTGTGAAAGGGTGTCAAGCTCACTGGAAAGAGGGTAGCAGAAAAATGGGTGTGAAGGAGTTTCCGTCCCTGGTCCTTCCCTTGGTGGGGGATGAGGACGTCAGACAAAGCCTAAGAGCATTGTATAGCCCCACACTACTCCTCACTCAAGCAGTACGTGAAGACTTAGGCAAGACTTCAAATATTGCATAAAAGCATTTGGCCGAGAATATCTATTAGAGGTCCCAGAAAAATTGTTACCAGAGGCATGAGACAAATTTAACATGAAGCATTAGTTGTGCTGGATTCAGTAGACCTTTCTAAAAACCATGGAAAATATTGAGAACTAACTTTGTCAGTATGTTGAAGTCAGGGTTACAATCCTAGAGCGCAGTATATCCTTATAATTCTGTCAGTAATTTGGAAAGTTGTGTTTGACATTTTAGCCTACACTCAAATGCAAAAGTTCAGCTTTTTGGGGCTTTACAAGCACCGAGGAACATAATATTCTTGGGAGCCATCAAATTCTGTCCTGGATTTTAATATCCATTAAGTGATTACTGAAGAGAATAAGACACCTCAACAGCTGGGGCAGCATTCACTTGCGTACTGGGCCCTTCCCAACTGTGGCAAGAAGCAGGTTAGACAGGAAAAGGAGATCTTTGTTTAATGACATAATAATAATTAAAGAAAAAACCTATATGGAAAAGGAAACTATAATCTGGCAGCAATTCTGACCTCTTGGGGTTCAAGAGTTTTTTTGACCTTTTGACCTTCCTATCTAAAACAACCAAGAAAGCATAGTAAGTACTAAATACTTTTATGTGAAAATTTAATTCTACCTGCAGTTACCTGAAAGTTCTTGTGAAAAAGAAAAGTTTTACAAATCATGAAGGGTATTTCCGTATTTACTGAGTTCTAGTAAAATAAGTTGCAAAGAGGTGCAAAGAGGTTCAAGTACCAGGGCAGAGCTGTTGCCCATGTTTCATTAGTAGGTCATCTGTTTCTGCTCTTTTCAATAATTTGACTCATATTTCCCAGGCTACCAGCTCTTACTGTGTCATCTTACTTCCATCTGAGGAGAAGGTCATATCTGTGATATGATGTCTTCAATTGACATTAAAATTATATCATAAGGAAGCTGCAAATTAATTTTTAAAAGTGGTATTCAAGCACCATGTGCATGCATGTGTAAAGTCCATACCAAAACACCCACGATTCTCCTGCAGTGCATGAAGGGAACAAATGTGTGATAGATGCTACTTACCTTGACCAAAACAGTACTGAGAACTTTCTGATATTACAGTAGTCAGCATACTCTAACAACCAAGAAGAGGTAGATAAATTCTCCTGTAGTTTATGAAAGAAAACCATACCTTTATGTATCAAGAAACAGCTTTAAACAGCAGAGCCTTCTTGCAGCAAAATAGCAAGATAGCAAATTAGATAGCAATTAAACATGTATTTTATTCCCTCTTTGATTAAATAACAAAAGCTTTTCTTCTAGAATTCAGGTGAGGAGTTGGCTGTTCAGCTGGTCTGTTAGAAATAAAAAATTAATCGCTTAATGGAAAAAAAATGGACAGTAAATTTTAACATTTTGTAATGCAATTGATTGCCTATAGAACAGACCAACAGCAGTGAAATTGTATCTGTATAGAATGTGCTCAACTGAGAAGAGAAAATAAAGTTGAGGTATTGCCCTGATTTTTGCAGTTCTGGATGTTGTCATTCTTTTGTAGCTAGTTTCTCACACTCTTTTATGTAAACATGGCCATGTTATTGTAACTGTATCTTATCATTTACATTCCTTTCTCCTGGACACAGAACTTTGATGGACATTTCCTTTGACCACTGTGATTGAGGGAGGAAGAACTGATTTCCTCCAATGAATAGTGATTTCTAAATGTATATAAAATAAAAGAAGGCAGGCCTTGCCCCCCTTCCTGCTCTCTCTTCCTTACTGGTAACAGGTGTCTCCGTCTCTTCTTTTGTGTCGTTACTGAGACATTGAGGTTTTCAAGTATCCCTAGTGAAAATGTTACCATTTTTCAAAACTGCTCAAAACTGTTCTGCCAGGCTGATATGGATTCTTCAATACCTTTTTTTTTGCCTTGATGAGACCAGGAACATTATTAAGTTGACTTTAAATAATAACATTGTGCTATTTTGTGGACATGTTTTTGGATGCCAACCAAAAGTTCCAAATGATCATTACTGAGTCATAGAGGAATGAAATTGTTCTGAATAGGCCCTATATGACATAGGAAGGTCGAATTGTAATTACAGCTGGAACAGCTGCAATGAACCTAATGCATGAACAAACATGAACAAATGTATGTGTCAATGATCTTTTCTGAATACAAACCAGTAATTGCAGTCATGTGCAAATAGACATTAACACGATACTGTGTTAAGCATCTGAGTATCATATTAAGAGTTTGTTTTTTTTTTTGCTAGCACCTGAATTATGTCCACCTCAAAATGAATTTTATAGGTTAAAAATTACTGTTTTCTTTGGAGTGTTTATTTGCAACTAATTAATTAATTAATTAGTTTGCAGTAAAAATGTCCCTATTGCATCTTTACAGATAAATAAGTTTTGGAGGAATTCGTGAGTCTGAGTGTATAGATGTAATTTTTTCAAAATTCTTGGCTGCTATAACAAAATTTTTATATTTTACATTTTACATTCTTTTAATTAAAACTTCCTTACATTGCTCAACTTCACATCTTTCTGATATTACATGGATTAAAATTAAAAAGTAAGAGACCATGAGGTAGAACATTTTTGAATGCTATGAAAAGAGCTCTTACATAAACCTCTTTGTACATATTAGAAGAGATCTGATAGGAACTGGCTGGGGAGAGAGTCACTCAGGAGGTCAGTTGTGTTGTGCCAGCCACTTGCTTCCATCACTGGCTCATGCCTCTATCCAAGTGTTATTTCTGTACTTTCTCCAGGATTTTTTTGCTGAAAGACAAAATACATTGTACTTCTCTAAATATATTCAAAATAACCTTCAAGCTAACAGTGCTGAAATCAGCTCCATGCTTAATATCTTCTGTTTGTAGGAAAATAAAGCAAAACTCAAGAGGAGACTTGGCTGCCCTCTATGAATCCTGTCCTTCTTGGACAAGACACTCTTACAGTGTAAGATAGCTGTAAAGGCATTTTAAGGTGTTTTATGTATCTTCTCCATCCTCTTGGAATTAGAAGTGCAGGTAACTAGTGCAAGAAGCAACTATTTTCCCTCTGTTAACATTTTACCTGTGAAAGTGTTTTAGCCTTTGACAGACTCTACTCAGACAGAAAAAGGACATGTTTACCTCTTATGACAAAGGACGTTAGCACATACAGGCCTGGGATTTCCACAGAAAGTGTTGAGTCAAATTTGTCTGATTTGTTAAAATCAAAATGATTTGTTCTTTTATGCAAAATAAATTATTTATACATTTTTAAAGAATTGTTTTCTTAAATGGGAAAGTCATGCAACATGTGATAGTCCTTTGACTTGTGAGATCTTTGTATTCTACATCTGAAATAATAGATCAGATGCATCCCAGAATTTTAAACTTACCTTAGAATACCTAATAAAGTGCTGTGGGGTGTTTTTCAGACCAGGCTCTCCCCAATGACACTCTAATATCTTCCAATCTTAGTAAAGATACCGTACTAGAATACTAAAATATATTAGAATATACTAGAATATATTAATAATGATAGATAAGTAATTTTCCACTCGAGATTTTATGTTTGTACAGTAGCTTTGGTTCTCTAGAGGCATAATTAAATTATTAAATAGACATCTGACCTACTAACTTTAGGTAACATTTTATGAAACGAAAGATGGCTCAGTTGATGCTGAAAATAACCCATTTTGACAGAGATAGGTTTCAGACTTTAATTCCTGTGTCCTCAAAGATGCACCTTTATTTTTGTAAGTTAGCAAAAACTAAACAGATGTTGGGGACATGTAGAAACCTGACACTTTCTAAACAGCCATTTGAGGAGGACCGCTGAAACTTTTCTGGCTGCTTCATCAGCTGTTGAGAAGTGAGCATGTACACAAAGTGTGTTAGGAAGTGGTGTTCTTTTGCTTCTGCATCAGAGTGAATTCCCTCAGTGCCTTTCAGCCTGGCATCAACAAGCTGGCAGTTTGCCATCTGAAAAACTGACATTTGTCCCTCTGGGTCAGCTGAACAGCTCTGCTGCAAAACAACATTCGTACCTAAAGAAAATATAAAAGGGAGTAGAAAGCTTGCTGAGCACAAAGAATGGACACGTTGATGTTTTCCTTTTAAATAGCAGGAACTGTTGGCCTCTCAGAGTGTTTTTATTCAGCATCCTTTATTGTAAAGGTGCTTTTGCATGAAAAGAGCAGTAAAAGTATGTATTACATACTGGCCATGTCCTGTTCCATCAGTAAAGCCACAGTTATTTTAAGAACTCTTCTGGGTTTTGAAAAACTTGTGATCTGAGTCATTCAGCTTTTGTTTAGCCTTAGAGTTAACGTTAAGGAGCACATTAGAGCTTAAATCTGACAATCTACATTTAGAAAGGACTAATTTCAGAAGGATTTCTCTTTGTGATAAAACTGAATTATAATAGGGTACTTGTAGAATCAGACATCATGACTTAGGCCAAACTTTGTCTCAGTCAAAATTACTCCTTTGCAGAACACTGAGAGTTCTATTACCTCTTCAGGTCCCAAAATAGAATTAGAAGATATGAGTTGACATAATGAGTTAAGTGCTGGAAATAAAGCTGTCATGATAAAAAAGCTTATGATGCAAACACTGTTTAACTCCATCTCAACACTGACAAATTTAGCTTTGGATTAATCAGGCTATTTCTTGTGTTTTCAAATGTACAACCTGTTCATCATTGCACAGATGCCAAAACTTCTTATACTTTATATTTTCCAGTCATCTAAATGAGATGTAAGTAGTTCATAAGACATGTTCTAGTTATGGTAAGAGAGTAAATTTGATTCTAAATATATTTTCATATTTCAAATTCTTTGTTAAATTGAACTAGTAAATATCACTGCATGGTTTATGTTTTTTAAGGAGATAATATCCAATAATATCATTTCTGAGTAAAAAGGGCAAAATTTAAAGTAAGAGGTGTTATCTGTATATTAAATGAAAATGCAAAGCATTTTTGAATTATGAAACTTCTGAGTCTTTCATGGACAAACTACTCAATACTTTTCCTTTCAAGGATTTCTTTCCTAGTCACAGGGAAAAAAAAAAAAAGAAAATACTGTCTTCTATTTCATAAATGTGTTATATATGCACAAATGTCAAGTCAAACCATTATAAGACACTCAGCTAGCTGCCAAAGTGATTGCGTAATAGTGTGGGTTTTTTCCTTAGGGTAAGGCTGAAATGCCTTTTAGCAAATAAATATTAAAAAAAAAGTATTTTAACACAGAATCAGGTAATTGCAGACCATCCCAATCTTAGTGCAAATAATATTGCTTAGCTGTTTTCTCTTGTGTTCATAGTCTGGTCATCCTTTTTCTGTTGATTCTATGGATACAGAGTCTTGCCTATTAGTCAGATTATTTTTTCCTACATGCAGAGTAATGGAGTTAAAATATTTGACACCTTTTTTTTAAGAAGTTTTACTTTTAAATCTAAATCACCAAGCTTGTCCCTTCATTTCATGTCAAGTTTTCATCCATCCACTGACACCTTAAACTGAATCTGTCTAATGTCCTGTTCTTGGAGCTCTGCTGCTGTCATGGTTTAACAACAAGAGACAACCAAGACCCCACAGTCCCTCACTCACTCGCCCTTGGGTGGAATGGGGAACAGAACTGAAAGAGTAAAAGTGAGAGACAAGAAAGGCCTTGATTCTGTGTAAACACTGTTCAGCAATAAGGAAAACACCCATGTGCTTCCAATCCTGTTTGCAGCACAAATCCAAAGCATAGCCCCTCCCTGGTGCTGTGAAAAAAGTTAACTCTACCCCAGTGAAAACCAGCACACCTGCCAAACCTCCTCAGAAGTACCAGAATTCAAGCTGGGTTAGGAACAAAGGTATTTTCAACCGGGTAGCACACAGACCACATTTATCAAGCAGATATTATTAGACATGTTTCATATCATTAGTCTGACAGACTTTTAATACAGGAAAAATTAAATTGTCCATAGACCTAGAATATTTTAGACTGCCTTCTTGAGAGAATTTGAGGTCTAGTTGAGTTTGATTTCGATTAATTAATTTGATAGGTTAAACTGTAAAGACTCTTCTACTTAATAATAAGTGAAAAAAGGGGAAATGAGTAACTGTCCAGGAAGATAATTTTAAACTAAACGTAGAAGCTGGAGGTCCCAAAAAGTGAGTTAAGATTTGTTTTTTTTACTGACAATAGTTAATTATGAAAATCTAGCTTCAGCTTTCACAAACTATCATCTAAAAATCAGATAATGCCCTTGAAAGGGAAAAAACAATAATATTTTGTAGCAAAAATGGTTCAATTTCAAATGTAGATCTATGAGGTGGCACTAGGGGTAGGCATCCATAATCTGGTCCTGAGTACATTCCAAAAAGGCTTCACGAAACAAACATTGAGTATTTCTATAAAGACAGCATTGGTGGTTAGGCAAGAACTGAGTAAAAGAATAGATAAAATTATAGTAAGCAGAGGTAAAAAATACATATTACTCACAGCTTATGAAGGACAGACTCTCAGAAACATTATGTCTGGCAACACTAGTGGTCTAATTTTGTGTTGATTTGTTTTTCAGATTGATTTTTTGTTTGAATATATGCTGCAGTTTGGGTTTCTTAAGAGTTACCAGAGAGTATACTTAACTTCTGACACAATAAAAAAGTAATAGAATTAAACAGAGAAATCTTCCCTCCCCACTTCTCCTCTGCTTTTCTTAAAAAAAAAAAAATCAGAACCAAGACCAGACTTTTAAGAAATCCCAGAATATAATTCTTACACAGTAAGGCAAAAATTAGAAAGAAAACTGAAAACGGATATTCTATACTATACCCGAGAGTGACTTTTGTGCCTCTAGGAACTTCATAAAACATTCAAACTTGCAAGAAGCATAACTGCATGACATGTGAACACCAGAAGACAGAAAACTTTGCTTAAGAGATCAACGAATTAATATTACATGTTAATTTTGGCGTTCACTTTGTCAGTATCCTTGGAGTCCTCTTGCTACTGTTCCTGTCGACTTTACCAGCTTGAAGGCAGGAGAGCAGCACCCCTGCAGAGGACACTGATGCTGCTCAGTGGATAGTCAGGCAGGGTGCACTGATGAACAGTGCATCTGGCACTCTCTCCGCTGAAGCGTGACCACATCAGTGTTGTGAGACACTCTGTGCCTCATTATACCTTCTATGTGTGCACACACACGAGTTTCCAAACCTCCTCCCTCGATTTTGGCTTTTCAGATCTTGGATGTACTAATCAGATTCCAAATATTGGCCTTTGCTTCGGCAACCACTGCCTCAAAAGAAGGAAAATGACGAGGCGGAATGATCCTTACCATAGGGATGGAGCATGCTATGGAATCTATAAATGGCACAGCCGGGATGAATAGTATCATTGTACCGGATTTTGCAGACGGTGCCAGCTACTGCAGTCAAAAGGACATTGGAGTAAAGCAGTTAATAAAAGAGAAAAGAGGAGGGGAAAGAGGTAGTGTTGAAAATCATGGAATTGAGAACATTGAGGCTTAAATGTTTTTTTTCTCAGACAATGAACTGTCTGCATCAAAGTTAGTCCAATAACATTTAGCTTTGTGCCTGCTTCCACTGTACCTGGCCACTGGATAAATAATGAATAGCGAGTGCAGACAGAGCTTACAAGAGCTCTATTATTCCCACAGTTTAAACTCTTAATTTAACAGAGTACACAGGAGAGGAAGAAAAAAAAATTCCAAAAGAGGTAAGAAATAAAGACACATTGACAGGATAGAATGGTAAAAATACCCTACAGGAAAAAAAAAAGTTTCTGTTCTCACTTGGTTTATTACTGAAATAATTAGTACAAAAGCATTCTATGGCATTTTTTCATCTAAGAAGCTCAAAGCAACTTATAAACTATAAATTCAAGGCAAAAGTTCCTGAAATATGTTATGTGATCTGTGAGAAATATTCTATTAGTATTTTTCAGAACTTCAACTCTTGAAGGACACTGCTGAGCCTGAAATTTTTAACTGAAATGGCAAACTTTTACAGGGTGATACCACAGATTAGACATAATTTCTAGCATAGCTGCACATAAGCATTCTGTATACATTAAAGAGGAGGAAAGAGCCCTCTGATTTAAAAGACTTTGGCTTAAGGGTATTTCCATGTATCACTATTTTGTCTTAAGAATTTGTTCCAAAACCACACAAAAACAGCACTAGACAAAAAGGCTGAATTAATGACTCCCAATTACCGGCTATATTCTGTTCAGATTCCCTACCTTCACAGCATTTTGTATTCTCTTTCTTTTCTTCTATGAATAAACAGTACCTCTATGTAACGTGTGTGTTTATGCAAGGAAAGAAAAGTACTGTTCTTTGAGAAAACTGACATTGTACCAAATGAAAGCAACACCTCAGGACTTCATGATGATGACCATATGCTCAAATTAAGCTAAATGTGTTGTCTTCTTGGATTGTGGTACTTTTTCACGCAATAACTTCTGGTTGCCAGTTTTCTCTCTTTGTCACATGAAAATCCAGCCTATGTACTGCTTTAGAATAGGACAGTGACTCCCTGTGTTTTCAATTTAGTGTGCTTAAAATTGTTCTACAAGCTGCAAAAATTAATGCTGACTGTGTGACTTTGGAGCTCAGCTTTCAATGAAACTCAAGACAGATCCTTCAGGTGTAGAGATTTAACTTCCTTTAATTACTGTGGAAATGAGACACGGGAGAATTATTTACGCCTCTCAGTGTCTTCAGTGTCTTTGAAAACATTCCTGAACTTATTCTCATGTTCGTTTTGGAAGGAAAGCCCACTCCCTCTCCCTTTCACTCTTTGCTAGTACTTTTTTTAGGAAAGGTCTACTAGGTAAAACCAAGAGCAATACTGAAGCAGAAAATAAAAATTTTTGCCTTTAAATTTCAAAGTTACACCAACAAGGAAATTTCACTCTTAAAAAAAAATAAACAAACAAACAAACAAACAAAAAAGTAACCCAGACACAAGTGGGGAAAGTACTGTAAAAAACTTTTACAAAGCCTGTAAAGAATGCAGACAGCTTCTCTGGAAAACAAGCTACACAATTTTTATCATGCGTGAACTGTACTGGCTCACATCTAACCGTGTGCAAGTTCTGAGAGTGAATCCTTCTCTTGCCCTTTCAACAAATGTTATCATTTCCCAGGGAGTGCTATCTTTGCTGCAATCTACACCTGCTCCACATGGGCAGCTCTCTTGTCCCCACTGAGCATGTGCAGTGCCATTTTGGATACTGTCCCGTGTCCTTCCCGCTGCATCTATTGACAGATCTGAACTTTTCTGTTATCTCAAGTAGCCAACAGCAGGACCTGTCATTGTAGCAAAGAGGCTCTGTATATCTGAGCTACTATCATGCAGACCCTTTGTCCAATGACAGTGTCTTGTGATAAATGATTCAGAAATGACATTTGAGATGACAGCGGAGGAAAACTCTTAAGTGAGAGACTACAGCTCCCAGTGTCTCCTGAGACACACTGCTGTCAGTAAAGGAGAAATATTTACAAAAGAGATTAGAATGCAGGTGGCCCAAAATGCATGTATTACAGGCAACAAACCCCTTCTAATTAATTTTTTTTAAGAAGCCACAACAATAAAAAAGCTGTATAGTTCCACAAGATGAGATAGGATTTACCTTGACAAGAAGATTTAGAGAACTTCTAAAGCCAATGGTAAATTGTGGATTGGGAGGAAGGTCTGATTGTTGGGATACAACTTTATAGGGAAAAAAAAGAAAGAAACACATAGAAGATTAAAGAAGGGAGAAGTAGAAGAATAAAGTCATTTATCAAAGATGTATTGGAGTATAGTAGGTGGCTAATAGCACATGCACATACACAGAATGCAACATTTGGGCCTGTTGTCCTGGCATGGGCAGAATATGAAGTGTAGCTGTGTTGTCCCATCAGGTCAATCCATGAGCTAATCTTGGATGTGGCTTTAACATCTAATTTGGCTTTTCATAAGATAAATACATGACAAAGTCCAATCTGAAATTGCTGGTATGTGTGGCAAATGGAAAGACACTATGGACAGCTAACTCACATGTCTATTTCTGTTGTTTCTTTTTTTCCATCTAGTTTATATACAGTGCTGCAATTAGCTGATGATTCAGGCATTAATAACCTGTATACTTCCTTATTTTTAGCACACATGAATCATATATGCCTACCATATTTTTGAAAACCAGTATAAACAGGAAAAGTTAACCTGAGGTAGCAAGAACACATTAATTAAAAACTGTAATAATAATGGAAATCAGGGAAAACTGGAGAGGAGGTAAGGAAAATTCAGCTTTCAAAAACTGCAGAATGTTACAATTCTATTTGCATATGATACCTTAAATTTCTTGGCGGATGTTAACCAGAGAAAATCTATGATAATTGATGCCAGTCATGGACATGATTTCTAAGCAAGAAAAATAAGGAAGTAGTTCTCCTGAAGGGCAGATTAAAAAAAAAAAAAATATAACATTCCAACCTGGACAAAGAAAAAAGAGCTCCTCACAGTCCCTATGGAGAATAAGTACAGAAAAATAGAGCAGCTATACTAAGGAAAGGAACAAAAGAAACTCCCTAGAGCAGCACACACCAAAGTTAAGAAAGGCCAAGTTAACTGAGACGTTATGGTGTCTAATGAGAAACCTGATTGTTTAATATGCTTAATATGCTAGCTTCTTTCTTTTTTTCTTTTTTTTAGTTTGTTCACAATTTTTCAGCTAAGTATTCAGTTTGCACTTGTAAAAACTCACACTTTTTCTATCACCTTATCTGGTAATAAGACTGAGCAACCAATGAAACCCTTTAAGAGTGCCTGCTGTGTCAAGTGCTCTGGCTTATTGAGGCAGCACCTACCGCCTCCAGTGAACTGCAGGGTGAACAAGAATGGGGTGCATTTATGTCCAAAGTGGCTGCAGTTTAGAGTCTGAGGATTGCACACACTTGGCTGTAGATAAAGACTTTACTTCCTGAGAATATGCACAAAGGCTAGAATGTTAGCCAGGTTCTCCCTAGTGAGTCATTGTCTTAATTTTTTGTCAAAGCACACATTTCAAATTGTGTTTTATTTTGGTTTGAAGACGTAGAGAGATGAAGAATTATCCATACACAAGTGCCATCCAAGCACAATAAGTGCCTTATTTCCCAATCTATTTAAGACTCTTTTATTATCCTTGGTTTTAATCTCATAAAATTGCATTGCTATTAAAAGACATCTCAGTACTGCTTTCCCCAAGACATGGTCCAAATCACTCTCTCTGTAGTGTGTTTCCCAGAGCTTTCATGACACGTTTCTTTACAATACTCCCCTGGACACTTATATTTTCCCAGCCATCTTTCTAGGAAGTGCTGTGGAAACATGGTAGCCCCTAGGCTAGAGCAGCACTCCCACAGCAGGGTAGTTGGGCCATCAAACAAGACACCTCAGAGAGCAGAAACAGGAAGATAAGAAGGTGTTAAGAAAATGTCCTTCTTCCCTCCCTGACATGTTTGCAGGGATGTGATGTGCAAAATAAAGTGATTTATCTCCCAGTCTGTTAAACTGGTGTGTACCTTGAGCTTGAAAGTCACCTCCAGTGGAGCTATTCCTTGTTGACGAAGCCTACTTGCTCTGGAGAAACAATAGATCTTTACCTAGTGTCATTATGGAAAATGTCAGGCACAGCAGTGGCCACAGAAGGAAGCAGGCTTAAGATCAAGGTCATCTAGAAATGACAGCCAGATCAACAATCCATTTAGGTTTATATGCTAACTATATTTATTCCAACAGGGTCGACATTTGTATGGGCATCCCGTATTGCTTTGCTCTTAATGAATATTCTGCATGCAGAGTCACTACAGGATCAGCCACTTATATCAGTCTGAAAAATAATGTACTTTATGTCCTTTATTCGTCATTTTTGTTTGGATGCAACATAGCCAAGCACAACTTGTGTTCTGGGAAAACAGTATGTTTTCTGTTCTGTCAAAAGCAAAATCATTTCTGAACTATGAACAATGAAGAAAAGGAGGGAGAGAAAAAAAGAGCACACATGAGGAGGGAAAGACTGAAATATGTGAGCACTGTGAAGAAACATCTGTCTTTTAAAAAACAATAAAAGAGAATATTGCCAAGCATCCCTTACACCAAAGGGTCTACCTTTTGGATGCAGGGACAGCCTGATGGATTTCACTACATAAGGCAACAATCTTCAAATTGATAAGAGCCTAAAAATAAGATGAAAGACGTTCCTCCACCATATTAGAGTTCCTACCAAAAAGCTTTACTGTCATGGCTCATCTCATTAATATAATATATACGTTGCGTTAATATTTTTTTTCTGTTGCTGTGCAAGACTGATGTGATTCTATCTTTTCTAGTGATTTAGCAATGCAATTGTGAAATTATTTTGCAACCATGAAGTCGTTCAATTTCAGTTTTCTGTTGTACTAGGAAGGCAGTGTGTAGTTATTACACTGACTTTCAGCAAGGGGGGAAAAATGGTGCAAAAAATGGAATTAGGTACAATACTAATTTATTGTTTTGTAAAAACTAGATTTTTTTTTCCCTATTCTGCATCAGAATAAACTAAGCAATGTTTTTATGCCAGATTGGAAGTGGGGAAGTGTGGGGGAGTGTCATTTTAAGCAGTCACATGGCATTTAGGAAATTGTTCTCTTTATAATCCACAAATGTCCTTTAAGAAATTGTGACTTCCCATTAAAAATATAACACTAATAAATTGACTGCTACATATGTAATTTTGTCTTTATAACTCAAGTTGATATTAATTCATATTTTAGGCCCAATGATTTAGTTTAACCCCAACTGGATCAAAATATTTCTGTCTGATTTATCAGGTGAAACCTTTTGAATTTTTCTTACATTTGGATTTTGGGATGCATATATAGCTGATTAAGAAATGTTGGCTTTTTCCATTTTATGAAATGTGATTTATATTGTTGTCTGTTCAAAAATCAAAATTTCAAATCACCAAAACTTTATTTTAGGAAAATAAAATTTGGTCTTCCAGTACCGGTAGGAAACAACCAGTTTGAATTGAAAAGCCTGTTTTGCCTGCAACATGGAAAGTAGAGCAGGGAAATGACGGCGCTTATGCGCAGCAAGACTTGAGAGGCAACAAAGAGCTTTTCAAATTCATTTATTCAGTTGACAATTCTTTTAGCAAATGATGCAGCTGCACAGATTTTTGAGGGGGGGAAGATGGTGCAGCAAAAAAAGGTCAATGAGGACTGTAACCAACTGCTGAGCTTTATCCAGCGATAAACAAGGAGATATTGATTCTCAGGAGGGAAAACAGCATTCTCATTTGATTACAACATTGCAAAAAAGTTTCCCCATAAGGTTTACTGAGATCCAGGATCAAAACCTCATTATTTTCCATAGTTTATTTTTGTTTGAGGATTTTTCAAATGTCTTCTAAAGAGAACCCCCTCTAGGTAAAGCTTTCTTCATGTCTGAGGTTGGCTTAGTTATAAAAAAAATGAAAAATAATGCTTTCTACAAGGGAACATGATACAAATATTTCCATAATGAATATAAACCATGCTAGGCTTTATTATATTCAGTTTTCTTTTCCTGACCTTAGGGAAAAGTACGTGACAGCTGACCCAAAGCTCCCTCTGGGAACCGGGGCATTATTTGTATAGTATTAAGTGCTTTGACGCAGGATTTCTGAAGCCAATACCAGTTAGAAATCACATAGGAATTGCCAATTTCCTTCCATCTTCCATATGCACTGGCTGAAAATCCAACAGGTGGACTTGATGCTGGTTTACCCTGTCAAGTCTGTGGTGCCTGACAGAATCTGGTTGTTTCATGGGATATATACAATATAAAGTTATGTATTAATAAATGCACTAGCCATACCAGCACAGTACCCATAAAACCTATTTGGCTGTACTAAGGACGAGACCTTGCGAATGAGGGTCTCCTTGTCCTATTACTTTCAGATCTAACTTTGGAATTCAAGCATGTTTTGCCATGTCCATTGTAATTACTCTTACCTCAGTGGAGACCAACAGTCATTCAGATAGTGAAATATATGTTTGAATCAGGAGCATATTTTTGTGAAGTGAAGAGGACAGATAGGATTTTGTCCACAAGTAATCCCATTTGAGGATTTTTATTTCACCAATAAAATGCAAAACATGTAAGATTAAAGCTATGAAACAGGACACAGACCATACATTATCTTTTTTAAATGCTGAAAACCTTTAGTCCTGTTACAATACTCCCAGTCTTCTGCCTTTAAAATAAACCATCGTGTGACTCCACAAGAAACCAACTTCAGTGGAAAAGTCATAGGGTACCATTTGGTCCTCTTTTTCTGATCTGCTATAGCTATTTCCAGGGTCACCCTGTAAGCCAGTCCATCCCACAAGTAGTGATAGGATGAAAGTAATCGCTTTGTTTCTAGGATAGCTTTTAAGCTACTTCATTCCAATGATCCCCATCACAGCACTGCCAAAGAAACAGTGGGAGGTAGTGACTGATTGAGATGACCTAGTCCTTGTAGCCTGTAGTCCATACAACAGTGGGGGAAGCTACTGCAGGACCTCCACCAAAGGACACATAAACTGAGACACTAACCAGAGCGTCCTTTATTCCTTAACTCAGCATGTCCTTTAAGACCCCTTGGATATCTCCCATGATGGAATGTGCCACTTTGTAAAAATCTTCTGAAACTTTTCACCTAATAATTCTTAAATTAGAGACTCTGGAATTATTTTCTTGAGGAAAGGAAAGAACTGCTGAGCTACATTAGGTTCAAGGTGAAGAAATTAATACATTCCACTCATTGTTCTGCTTGAAATCAGAATATCTTCTTGTCTTGGCTTCCCTGGTGATTATTATAACTGGCAATATATTAAAAACTTAGCTTGAGTACTTCTATGCTCCCATGCATCTTGACCTTCAATCAGAATTTCAGACATAATTAAATGCTTCATAAAAACAATTCAAATATTATCTTTAGCCTCAACTTGGGGCCCTATGAGTTATTTTGGCACTCCCACAAGGGAAGAATTTCTTTCTGAAAGTGACTTTACCAGATTGAATTTAAAACTGGCCAAAACAGGGAAACAGAGTTCATACAGCGAAAGGAAAAATGTCACTGACATCAAACCCATCACAATATTACCACTACATATCAGCTTGTGTATGACCTCTGTATGCTGTTGTGCCAAACATAAGCACTAAAAAAATCTAGCTGTGAATATTCCACCATATTCACAGTAATTTTTATTCAATTTTCACAATATTAAATTTGTTGAGCAGTTTAATTTGATTTAACAGTAAGAGCTCTGAGGTCATGAACCAGAGGAAGCAATACATGAAGAAATGGTCAGACATACAACAGTATAAATGATCTGTAGGTATTTTTCCAAAACTCTGCTTTATCCATTGGAAATCTCATTTGAAACATGTTGTGCTTTGTGTGTCTGCCTTTCTCAAAGATCACATAGAGGTCAATATACAGTCATATTAAGAGCAGATCAACATGTGTCTTGCCTGTCAATCCTGTCGCATCCTCCACTCAGTTTTATTACTGCAGCTGTTGAGTCAATGTGTGAAAAGAGGAAGAGAATGAGTTTAATCATGTATGGACTAGACGACTATGTTGTGACAATGCTTTCTTCAGCTTAAAGACAGCTATTCCTCAAAAATTCTTTCCTCAGTTCCTACAGGTAGTGAACTTCCTTCATGCTTGGTGTCTGCTGTTGCCTTTGTTACAGAAAATGAAAACATTTGAATAAAATAATATAAATATTAGTCAGGTACAACAAGCTCTCTGTAGAGAAACACTGTGATTTAATTACTTTCTTAAACCTGTGTTACAGCCAGAATGTCACTCATTTTCCTAGCTTGGTTAGTCTTTCCCAGGAAAAGGAAAGACAGGTGTTTTCAGAGACTCAACCAACTTTATACTAAACAGTGAATATTTTTGAACTGATAAGTGCTTTCAGTAAGATGCAAACCCTAGACAAAATGTCTGGCTATAAAAAGATATATTTACATATATTTTAATGGCATTTAAAATAATTAAAACAAGAGCACTCATTTATTCAATCAGTCTCTAATTTGAGTACATGCATGTTTTGTGAAAATAGTTTTAATTTTTTACATTTTTACCAATAGATGGTGCTAGCAATTTCCGCATTTACTTAAATATCTGCACCCATTTTACTCAGCTCAGACCCATAACAATCCTCTGAAACTTCTAGAGAGAAACAGTCTATCCATGTGCCAATCAAAATAGGGAATGCCAGTTCACCCATATTCAACATTTTACATATTGAAAAGGCTAGTAGAGCAGCAAAAAGCCATCAGTAACTACCCACTGCAGAACATAGACAGTATGCAAATGATAAATCTGCTGTTCTCACTCCTCCAATGCATCTTCAAGATTTCTGGAATAGTCACATCATGTTTTGCAGTCATTAGGGTGCATACTTTTAGCAAAAAGGATGCTGGCATCAGTCAAATTAGTTCCTCCATCAGTCTTCTGTAGAGAACAATGGAAACTAAATGCCTTAAGCCCAAATCCTGCCAAGATTTTGTGGACATGCCTCACTTTATGCACTGGAAATAGTTCTGCAAAGTCAATCAAGATGTTCACAGTATGTAAAGTTAAGAAAATCTGAGATTGCCTACAACTTATATGAAGTGTTTAGATTTAAAAGGATTGACTTTACATGGAAGTGATCAGATGTCTTCTGCAGCCATTAGGTGGATGCATCCAGAATATTCCACCTGCCCTAGCCAGGAAGAAATATCACATTCAAAGTTAACTGTTTAAATGTTCCAGTTCTGTGGGTCAGATTGTTTTGTATGTGTTCAGCGAAAATGTGCTCAAGGTCACTACAAGTTCAGTTTACAAAAAAATAAGAACAAATATGAATAGGTAAAAGCAATCTTGTTCTCTGCATTTCCAATTTCCTCTAAAACTTCAGTATCTGTAAAAATAAACCCTAAAGAATGTTTCAAATATCTCATTGTCATCGGCTTTATTTTTCTTATTACTTAGAGACATTCTCAAAATATTTTGAGATAATTGAAATGCTGTTGCTCTTCAGAGGAAAGCTGTAGCCCTATGCTCCCCAATTCATTTCCACTTGTAGTACATTCTTCAGTGTGAACTGGCTTTACACAGCATGGAATTAAGCTCCCTGGAATAACAGACTTTTACAAAGAGGTTGAAGCTTCCAGACCTTGAGCTCATGGGGATTACAGTTACCTGCAATTTCCTTTTATGACCTCCACTGGCTTTGGGGATCATAAAAAGGAATTGCAGACTTCCAGTATCTATACATATATGTGTGTGTGTGTGTGTGTGTGTGTGTGTTTGATATATATATATATATATAATATTTTATTTATATATTTCTATATTGTTATGAGTTTCTGTTACACATATTTTATTATATATTAGATTATAATATAAATTATATGGTTTCTAATATGTTGTTATAATACATTCTTTTATATTGTTATGTATGTATATATATATGTATGTAATATATGTATTTATAAAACAAATATGCCTATATTGCATACATTTATAAATATGTATATGTCTATTATACCTCTTATATGTATTACATTATAAAGCAAGGATTATTATCTTCCCTTACCTTTTTATTTAAGAGAATGCTACCCTCTGGGAACATATACTCAGCAGCTCATGTCACTTATCACTGTTATTGGTATATGTCTACTTTTTGCTTAATTTATCAAGACATTATTAGGTTTATAGTAAGTGTAAGGGAAATGTGAATTAGTTGTTTTACTGATCCATTAAAAGAATCACAAATCTGGAAAGCTGACTCCAGAAATTTTTATCACTTCCACTATACACTGAGGTAATGGAAAATGCTTTGGGAGAGGCAAATGTATTCTTGTGAACCCCAAAAAGTAATTAATGTGGCCAAAAAACCTAATATTATTCATGTTTTATTCTCTTTTCCCTCCTGTCTCTTTCTTTTAGTAAACCAGATTTTAATATATGAACCTTGTTCAAAAATGTCTGTGCCTGTAAATGCATTGGTATGCTCTGAATCTCCCTGGACATGCTGATTTCTCTTTCTGGATTATGTCAAAGACCCATGCATTCTTCATATGGTTTGGGAGGCCCATTTCCACAGTCATGATTATTTCCTCATGTAGAGGACCAGTCATCATAGCAATACCTCGATGCTTTCAGCTTTACCTTTGCAATGCAGAATTGTTATTAAAAAAACAAGCCAGCAGCCCACTCTTTCTGTCTCATAAGCTCCCTTACAGAAGATCCCTGAGAAGGTGCTCAGTTGCTTCTACTCACCATGGATAGTGAACAAAACTCCTGAGCTGCTTGTGAAAGAACATGGAATTATGAAAAAAGTTTGTTCCCGTTTTTTACTAATTTAAAAATATCTTAATCTTCATTCAATGAAGTTATGACTCCTTAATGGAATACAAATATTTATCCCTCAGCTGTCACCTTGCTCACTAAACTACCTTTTCTCACTAAACTGTGAACATTAAATTTGCTCTCCCATGAAGTAGCGTTGCTTTCACTTCATAAAGAAACAGCACATGAGTGACTTCAGTTATCCGAGGTTGCATGGTGACTCAACACTGATCAAAATAACTGCTCGAACACAAAAATTAAAATCATGTCTCTCAACAGTATCTATGTTCAGATCCTTCATCATGGAACAAAGTCTATAAAAGGCATATAAACTCTGTAACTCCTCCATGACAGGGGAGGCTTAGGTTTAGATATTAGAACAAGAATCTTTACCCCCCAGGGGCACTGGAACAGGCTACCCAGGGAAGTGGTCACAACACCAAGTCTGCCAGAGTTCAAGAAGTATTTGGACAATGCTCTCAGGCACACCGCATGATTCTTGGGGTTGTTCTGTGCAGGGTCAGATGATCCTTGTGGTACTTCTAACTCAGGATATTCTACGATTCTCTGAAAACTGAATAGATGCTTACCAAATACTGGATTCTGTCTCTTTAACTGTAGATAACAATAAATCCATTACTATAAACATTCTTTACACATAGATGCACATAACTGGTTTTTAATATTTTGTTAATGTTGAAAAAATTTTTAAATACTCTGAGTTTAACATGGCTCTGAGGATGAGTGTATGTTTCTTCTTCTCATGTTGTCTTGAAACACTTGGGAAGATTTAGGTCAGATGTCTCATCCAATATTTCAGAAGTGACTGAAACTGAGCAGATAATTCTGTGTGGTTAAAAGCCACTGCTGTAAAATCTGGTTAAAAAGTTAATCAACCTCAATAAAAAGATAATTTCATCAAAGAAAAAGAACCCAGAGCCTCAAAGAAATATAGCATGAATCATCAGACTTGTTTGACTGCTAGATTTTATCAGTTAAAGTATCTCCCAAATCATTTAGTAATTATGGACTCATCTGGATTACAGGCCACTTAGTCCAATCCCCTGCTCAGAGTATTCCGAATCAGATCAGGTTGCTCAGAGTCTTCTCCAGTCATATCTTGAACATCTCCAAGGACAGAGATGTCGAGTCTCTTAAACATCAGCAGACCAAGGGTGTGATCTACTCACTGAAGTTTTGAATGCAATTTCTGGCACAATACACTTTTTTTTTTCCCATAAAAGGTCATCTCAGAGGTGAGTTGAAGAATTTCTGTTCCAAGATTCTTATTGTAGGTGTGGTGTCCAAGGAAATGAGAATTAAAATCAAAGTGATTCCACATACTGATAGAGTCATACTGAGAGTGTTAGATGGGATTGAAGCATATGTTTTTCTAACAATGGTGAAAGTGCTGTAGGTGTCTAAATTCTAGATCAAAGTTAAACTGTAATATCTGATTTTCATGCACATAATTAAAAATCTAGAAGATTAAAAAAAAGTCTCTCTCTAACAGACTGAAGCATCCTATTTAGGGATCTATGACTTTCATGTGAAATATTTTAAGGGTTGTCAATTAACTTTAAACCACTAGCAGTATAAAAGTGTGAATAGGAGGGACACAAGCACCCAAACTGTTTCACTATTGATCAGATTTAAAAACTATGAACGCTAATAGAAAGCAAAAGATAGCTAGTCAAAAGGCACAGGGAGGCTGGCAGGTTTTTGTCTAGCTTGTTGAAGTGTGGTGTTGTTCCTTTTTCAGGAGATAAAATGCATTCAGACATTTCCACAAAGGAAATTATATTGTATGCCATTTTTTTAATAAGATTAAAAGAGCTACTTTTACTACCAGTGACTGCCATTAATTGGTATGCTGCAAGGGAGCTGACACATCCCTCAATGGCACATCTATTAAGTGCTGACTGCAATCAGTAAAATAGGTTTTCCAACAAATGACTTGTCAAAGCCTTGACACAAGAATTACTTATGCTTGTAGTCAGTCACTTTTTCCCAGTTCAAATGCTCATCTTCTGCCCCTACACTGGAATCTGAAACACAGTGAAATGTGTTTCTCCATTTTTGCTTGATTAGAGTGCTAATCTATGGATAGAACCAAATCAGTGAGTGTCCTAAAGATAGCACAATACACTTGGGGTAGAAAACCAGTGATGCACGATAGACTTGGGGTAGAAAACCAGTGGTGCAGGAATGCAAGTTTCCAATTTTCTTTTCAAGAAGCTGCAGCTCCAAGACAGTCTCAGCTTTTCTGTGGTAATAAATGTGAACAGAAAATGTCTTTCAACTGACAGCTCCACTGCCAAGCTCACTAGCCCAGCCTGGCTCCCTTTGATCTTCAGTCTTTCTGGAAATAAAATTCATTATCTTGCTACCTAGCAGCAAATGCACATGTTTTACCTGGATAAAATCTGGAAACATTCAGTGACACAGCTGCTATTTATTGTAGATGCAAAATGTTCACTTGGGAAACTCTCATTTTTTGTTCTTTTTCTTTTTCTTTTTCTTTTTCTTTTTCTTTTTCTTTTTCTTTTTCTTTTTCTTTTTCTTTTTCTTTTTCTTTTTCTTTTTCTTTTTCTTTTTCTTTTTCTTCTTTTTCTTTTTCTTTTTCTTCTTTTTCTTTTTCTTTTTCTTTTTCTTTTTCTTTTTCTTTTTCTTTTTCTTTTTCTTTTTCTTTTTCTTTTTCTTTTTCTTTTTCTTTTTCTTTTTCCTTCTCTTCTCCTTCTCCTTCTCCTTCTCCTTCTCCTTCTCCTTCTCCTTCTCCTTCTCCTTTCCCTTTCCCTTTCCCTTTCAATTTTACATTTAAATCCTTACATTCTTTGGCTTAAGTACTGAAGTATAGCTCTATTTGTGCATGATGATCTTTTAACCAAATTGCATTAATGAAGCTACAATGTACATGTAGGAGCTCTATTTATAGGGTCACTATTTAATCCACTTTGTCACCTGACATATGACTGACTGCCATTTCTGAGAAGTATTGTAACATAACATGAAAAAAAATACTCAATCTGCTTTTAAGAGTTTGTCTGGAGCACTTTAGAAGCAGTTGTATCAGTGAGTACTGAGGGATAGGAGTTACCTCTACAGGCTTTAACATTTAATCACTTGTGTGACTCTTGTAAGTTAAAGAGAGATATTCAGAAGTTGATTCAATTTAGGACTTCTCTCTAGTTGGTATCTAAAAGGCTAGCCAGATATCTAAGTTCCACATCATAAAGGTTAGAGGCAGTGAACAGCAATTCTATATAACTATCTTTATTGCTAGTAGACTCTCACCACTGGATTGAAAAAGAAGTCAAACCAGAAAACCTTAATGAGATAGATTTACAAAGCTGACTTCACTGTGAAGATCAGCTTTTTTTAGTAAAGTCTTTAACAGTTTGCAAGGTTTAGGTTAGTCAGATTAATTTCTAATGTCTTGATTTATTTTTTTTCATACTTTTACATTCACACATAACTATCGCATATAGTCAGGGAAAACATGATGATTTTTAACTGGCAGACCCTTTGTTAAGCCTAAGACTTGTAAAATTGAAGGAAGAAAATAATAATTGAATCACAGTGATCCCTTGTGAAACTCTGTCAAAAATACCACTGACTTTAACTTATTCAGGAGACTTATTCAGACAGTTCCTTGGGAAACAGCTCCAAAAACAAAGGAGTACAGGAAAGGTGGGCATACTTCAAAACAGAGATCTTGAGGGCGCAGAAACTGACTGTTCCTGTGTGACAAAAGGTGAGTCGACAAGGCAAACATCCATCCTGGATGGACAACGAGATTTTGAAGGAACTCAGGAATAAAAAGAGCATGTATCATCCTCGGAAGGAGGGCCAGGTCTCTCAGGTAGTATTTAAGGAGGTTGCTAAGGCATGTAGGATAAAAATTAGGGAGGCCAAAGCTC
>VZRZ01006777.1:199-45422 GCA_013398175.1 Climacteris rufus | reverse complement strand
GGTGGGGGGTTGTGAGTGGAAGTCACGCCGGCTGGGCTCAAGTCCAGGGCTGTGCCCGATACCCCCTCGGCCAGGGGCACTCGCTGGAGCACGCGGTGTCAAGCAGACTTTGTCCGCTCAGCGCCGCCTGCTCCGCCGAGTGCCGCCGGAGGTGTGTGGGACCACAGCGCCTGCAATCCCCTTGTCCGCGCCCCCCCTTCCGCGCCCAGCCCAGCCCAGCCCGCCGCGGCGGCCGCACCTACCGAGCGTCCTCACCCAAGCGCGGCTGTGGCGGCGGAGCGGGGGAGGAGGCGGCCGCCGCCTTAAATACGGGCCGGGCGGCTGACGTGAGGCGGGCGGGCTGCGATGGTGGGGACGTGCCCGCCGACACGTCGGGGTGGAGAGACAGAAGGAGGAGGGGGAAGGAGCAGGGGGAAGGAGCGGGAGCGGGGAAGTGGAGGGCGCGGTGAGGGGAGCTGAGACGGCGCTGAGGAGCTCCGCCGCGCACCGCCTCGGGGCTCGTCTGAGGGCTGCCGTCGGGGAAGATTCCTCTATGTTATTAACCGGGATGAGTGAAAGCAAACTCTCCGGTTCTGAAGAGTTGAAGGGAATTCACCGCATTCCTGCCCTCGTTTCCCGCCCGGGCCGTGCCAGCCAGGCCCGTGCTCCTCCTCAGGGATTTGTGGCCGTAGCCATAAGAGGCTGGATCCCATTGTTCGGTGGCTGGAAACCTGCTCCTAATGCCCATCTAAATCAATAGATATTTGGGGTTTTTCTTTACTTCCCCTTTCCGTGTATTTACATGTCCAATTCCTACTTATTTGTCGTGTTAGGTTGCATAAGCCAAACCTTTTCAGCCCTGCATGGTCATGCAAGAGGTGCCCTGGTCATGGGGATGCATGTGCTGTGGAACTCTCTCAGTTTAAATGCTTTTAAATGCTTTTTCTCCTGAGAGGAAGTTGCATGGAGTGTTTCAGACAGCGATGCCTCAAACACAACACTGTTTTCCTGAAGTTACTGGAAATTCCATGAGTGGACTCTCACTGGTCTTTTTCAGTCATACCATGCGGTCAGTTTCCTGTCACCCTGCCCTTGCGTACTGAAGCCAAATCCTTCTCTAGTCACTTATTTCTTGCTAGGAGTCCAACAAAAAGCAAACACTTTTTTATTTCTCGAATGCCTGAAGTTTCAGTTTTATACTATACTATGCTATTTTGTGGGTCATCCCACAAAACTGTCTTTTAATAAAGCCATGCTATCTTTCACCACTTTATTCATTGAATATCATGTTTGTAGGTCGATTTTCCTTTGTAAGTTTTCCTGAAGAACTGCATGGGCCCAACTGCTTGCACCATGGCTTACCTCTCTAGTACTTGCTGTTCTCTGGTCCTGTGGTAATGCCTCCAAGCAGACAAATTTACTTAAAATCTTTTGGATTTGTGGTTTACTGTGTGTCAGAATTCTTGAGTTGAGAATGCCTGATTCCTCCAGCTGGAACACAGCAGACTTGATGAGTTTTGCTTGCCATCTGTGAGTTGTGTTCATTTATTATCTTTTACTGGTTTCTGCCTTCTACTTCTTTTAGGCATCCTGTCTTCACCCCATGGATTAGCATCCTTACTGAAAATCGGGTAAGTATTAATGCAATCTTATGTGAGTAGTTGTGTTACCTTTACCTTCTCATTCTTGTTTTTACAGTGATCATTTTTGTCTACCTTTTCTCTCTCTTTTTTTTTTTTTTAATTTCTTATAGTTGTGGTACTTTTACAATGTTTGTCTTAGATTCCTTTTGGGATTGTAACTCTAACTGATTTTGGGCACTATCTGTCCTCAGCTCCGAGGATGTACTTGAATTCCTTTTGAGGGACTTCTCTCACTATGGCATGCCTGGTCACAGACCATCCCAGTGACAATTCCCTTCTGCTGGGGTGATCTGACAGGAACAGTAGCCCAAAGCCTCATCATTTGTTAGTCCATTGGCAAAACAAAAGAGACGAAAAACGTAAGAGAGAAAACATCTAAAAATGCTTGAAACATAAAATTTGCATATATTTGCATGAAACAAGACAGAAAAATAAAAAAATTCTGGTTAGTATAAAGACCAGCACTTCCACCAAAAGAGGTTAAATATAACAGGCTATTGCTTGCAGAACTAGATGTGCTTTGTTCCTTGCTCTGCTGGAAGGAGTGATGCCTGTGGGATGTGACCTGTCAGAGGAGACTGGTCACTAAGGAAGGGAAGTGTGGGTAGATGCTGAGCTGGCCTAAAGCTGCATGAATGCAGGATAAAAAGGAAACATAGTCCTGTCATTCTGCATTATTCTGGGCTCGCTGAGCATCTTGTTCTGTCAGAAGGCTCAAGGATGGATTAGGAAGTTTAGTTCTGCATCCCAGGAATCTGTATTTACAGTGGCTCTATATGAATGGGACTGAAGATCTCATCCAGGTTTGGGTTACAGACATCTGGCAGGACAGAAAACAAATATTTTACAAGAGTGAAGACCAATAAGAAATATTTTTGCCTATAAAAACTTTTACTTCTAAAGAGTTTAAATGCAAGATAAGAAGCTTCTATGACAATACTGGCTGAATAGATTAATAAGCATTTAAAAATATGTAATTAATGTAGAACAAGTGGTATTCTACTACTCATGGTGAGACCAAGGCTCTTAAGAGAAGAATATTGTTATTGTGAGATTCTTCTGTGACTCAGACAAAATAAAACTGGACATGGTTTTCAGAGTTTAAGTTCCAATAACATCATCACTTGCTTGTGTTTGTGTTGCTTGCTACTGAGAACAGAACCAAGAGTGAATCACTGTTATCTATAATATAAGCCATTAGGTTGTCCTTATCTCTCTGGAGCCTATTCAGATACCAGAGGTCCTACTTTTAGTAGCCAGCTAGGATGTTACAAAACCATCCTGGTGCCAACGTGGCCTGGATGATGATAAGCAGATCAGAACCCTTTTTTTGTTAAAAAATATTGTCAGCTTTTAATATGCCAGTGTTAATTCACCTGTTCATTTATCTCAGTTACAGAACTGAGAAGGCAGCTGCAATGGCCACATTTTTCTTTCAATGTGGCCTTTGTGATCTTATTATCAGCAGTAGATGCTGAGGAGGAAAGCAGTCATCTGGCATGATTGACACTGATTTTCTGCCTCAGAGAGCTTCAATCAGAGAAGGCTCAGGACAACACAAACAAAGCGGGGTGAGCAAATTACAGACATTTTTCTTGCACGTGGAAGATGGAAGCCAGGTCTGTTTTCATTTCCTGTAAGTGATTGACTTTGATTGTAGGGATGGAGCTGACTTTTCTCACATGTGTACATAAGGAGTTTCATTCTTCCTGTTCTTTTTCCACTGCTGCCTTTTACCGTGGTAGCAGGAGGTGGTGTTGATAGAGTGATGGGAATGCCAGAAATGTGACAGTGTCTCCAGGGAAGCTTGACCCTTCCTCAGCCTGCTTGCCCTCTTTTTCATATTGGCTTTCACAGATTAACCATGAAAAATGGAGCAACAGAAGTTGCTGAATGTAGAAACATTTATATTTTTATTCTGGGAATTAGAAGCAGAGCCTTTCCACTGGCTCCTGGTGGTATTTGACCAGGATCTGACCAATAACAGATGGAAATGATGCCACATTCTTATTAAACAACGTGTTTGCCTTTAAACTATGAGATACCACTAGACCTCTATCTCAAAAATAAAGTCCAGAGAGAGTTATACAAGGTGAGTTCAATGTGTGCATCTTGCTATTTTCAATAAAACACAAAATGTTAGTAAATTTATCTCAGTTTTTCTAATATACAAGAGGTTTTACATGGTGACACTTAATTTCTGCTCTCTCCATTTGCTCAGATCCTGGCTCATGGCAGACTGAGTCAAATCTAGTGGTGCTTCAGGGGTGAATAAGGACATCAAACCAGGACCTGCAGGTTTGCTCTGTGAGCTACAGCTCAGCTGGGGGGTTAGCAGCAACCCAAAGCTGTTGGGAATGCTGATCAGCCCTGGAAAAGGTCAGTGGCATTTCCCCACTCTACCCGAGACTTGAGGTTTAATTTGCCCTTAAAAATCCTAGGTGTTATTCCATGCATGATCAGTCCTGCTTTTGCTCTGACATCATCAAGGGCTTTGCTTTCACATGGGTGTCAGTGTGTGAGGGGAAGACCTGGCACTCCACATAGCTACATCGTGTTCCAGCCCTGTCTTTCCCTTTGATTTATTCTGAGACCTGAACAATTTCCTCTAGCTTTAATGGCTTCGTTTCTCCTTTGTAAAACATGAAGGTATTTTTATCTGCCAACCTGATGGTGCTACTGCAGGGATTTGTTAATTATGAAACATTTCAGCTTTGTAAAGCAACTTGAAAATGATGGAGGGTTTTCCTAAACCAGAGAGGCCCAGACCCCAAAGTGGTACTTGACACCAAAAGCTCATAGAGCCAGAATTCTTGCAATTTTGAAATACTTATCAGGGTAAGATAGAGGAAGTTGGTTCATGGTCCATAAAAATCCATATTCTGTGTTCTTCCAATATCTTCTTCAGTATAGCCCCATCAAACGATTTGAACTGATCTCCTAAGAAAACTAAAAGCTGAAAGATGAGTTTTATCTTGGTTTGCACTAACAAGTGTTTCTGCACATAAGAGATCAGCCCTGGGCCATGCACCTGTGGGTCCCTCTCCTTGGATGTTCCGTGCCCATGTTATGGTGAGGCTGCTGGTGCTCCAGAGATCCAGAGCTTGGGCAGCTTCACGCCCTCGTTTTCTTTGCACTGTCATTGTGGGGAAGGGGGAGGGGCTAGCTGATGCAATTCTCATTTCCTGGTGTTTATGGGTATGTGTTTCTACAACCTATTTTTAAATGTGCAGCAGGAAAATAAATATGGAGACCTGTGTAAATAACTGGCAATTTGTGAAACACACAGACTTCCACAATGCCTTTTTGTCAGTTGTCTGGTTTTGATTGCAAACTGGCTTCTAGCTGACATCTTTCAATACCCAGAACTTCCAAGTTACACCAGTTTTTCTTTCCCCCTTAAAAAGTTGGTTATGTTTGCAAGTGCAGCAGCAGTGGATTGTGCATTCAGTATAAAGCAAGATAAAGCTGTGTTTTTTGCAGTACCTTCCTAAATCAACCCTCTAGATAGCTGGACTAAGTAGAACACGTGATTTTTGTCTTGCTTCTCTAAGGAAATGAATTTATTCATGAAAGCATGAGTCACTGTGCAGAATTCCAAGCCAAACCCATTCCCTTGATGCAACTCTGAAATGTTACTCATTTACTTAGCAACTGCAGGAAACGGGATGCTGTGATAAATCACACGCTCAGAGAGAGATGGAATGGCACTGCCATGGACAGGGGCCACTGCCTCAACCAGCACAGCACCTGCCTCGTTTGACAGTCTGGAGGAGTGGAGTTATTAATGCATCCTTGCTGCTGCCTTCTCACCTGGCAGCAGCAGAACTCTTACTGTGTCCAGCTTGTTCCTGAGTGCCTGGCAGGTTGCAGGAAGTGGAGACTTTCGATAAACTACAATAAGGAGCTAGAGGGATGTGAAAGGAGAGCTGCAGACTGACTGCTGCTACTGCTACTGCTACTTGCCAGACTGAGAGGGCAGGCAGGGTCAGCAGCAAAAGGTCCCTGCACTCCACCTGGACCAGAGACCTCCTTGAATATTCATATTCATTCTGCAGCTGTGAGCTTTGATTCCCCCAGGATCCCTTCTTAGCACATTGCCTGCCTACAGGCTGGTTAGCAGAGGCTAAGGAGCTAAGAGTCCTGCAAAGGCAAGCTGTTACTGATTCAGGCCTTTTGGGACACTCTACACTTAACAACACAACACTGCCTCCCTTTTGGAGGGAGACACTTTTCTAGCATTTCAGACCTTACATATCAGGTTGATGCTCTGTGTGATAGCAGATTATGCATTCTCTCCCATCCTAAAATCACTGTGTCCAAACTTTCTGTGAATCAGAATTCCAAGCTACACTGCTGGAAAGTCAGCATCCTCTGATTAAGAAGCTGCTGGGCCATACCAACCACTGCAGAAAGCTGAGAGTACATCTGGACACCACAGACACACAGACTTGTTGGAGGAACCTGCAGATGACTATATAATAAATGATTATCCCTTCCTTGGAGAAGGAAGATGAAGTTTAACTTGCAGTGCAGCAATAGAATGGAAATAGGCAACCAGGTGCTTTCATTTCAGTTCCCACACTTGGCTCAGCCCTGAGGCTCCTTAAAGAGCTACAGCTGGGCTGGCTGAGCCCTAAGGTAGCAGTCCTGAGGGCTGATTTTGGTGTGTGACAGACCTCAACTCTTCTGCTCTTCTCAGAGAGGAAAAATAACTGCGCTGTTTCTGCACAAGGTATTCTTTTAGCTCTTTGGTTTTGTGGTGGTGGTTGGCAGCTCTGTTGGTGGACACAGAGCCCTTGGCAAAAAACATGACTGTGCAAGGCAGGTCCTGTCCTTGGAGGTTACCAGGCAGAGTTTTAAATGCTGTTTCTATCTTGTGTACTGCCAGCAGAGAGTACTGCTGGAGTGGACAGGGGGCTTCCCCCAGCAGAAAGCTGTTGCCTTTTCTCTTCTGAAGTTCTGCTCCCCAGGATTTTTAGTTTTGTTCTGTTCAACTTTATAAGCAGAAGGTAGCCAAGACAAAGACACACACACTGTTTTCTCAAAGGCAAGTCCTCCTAGTTTGTACTGTTGGGGATTTGCACCATCACCTGGATGTGCTTGTAGCTGTGTGGTAGTTGGCCACTCTCAACAGTATGGTACTTGGGTGTTCAGTGGCCTGTGCTTTTCCCTGGATTGTGAATTGGTGCTGGTCACTTCATCCTAATCACAGCAAAGCTAGATGTGAGCCCTGCTGTCACATGCACATTCGAGGTGTGGCCTGGCAGAAAGAGGAGGGTGATTTATAATCCTTTCCAGGAAAAAACTGCTTTGTGGTCTTAATTTTCATCCACTCCTTTGTAATTTTAAGTGCCTGTGTTTCTTGATTGAAATATGATATGCTGCACCATGACTCAGTAGCAAAGGTCTGAACTATGGCAGCAATTCCAAAGGAAAATAAAGGTGGAGAGAGAGAGAGAGGTGCAGCCTCCATGGCTACCATGCAATAATCTTTTGACCCAGCTTCATTGTGCAGCCCTAGTGAGATCATTAATACACTTCAGGCAGGCACCAAGCTGAATGTCTCTGTTGGGAGCACAACTTTGCAGCACAGACATAGAGGCACACAGGAGCAAGAGCTCATCAGCTAAAGAGGCAGAATGAACCAGGGAAGTGAAAGTGGAAGCAGAGTAAAGCAGAATAATTGCCAAATACGGTGCTTGGCTTGGCATGCTGTGTTTTCCAAGAACATTACAGAAGTACCAACCCTTATCTCCATCGATTAATTCAGGTTTTTTATTTATACTCAAGTTTCAAATAGAAAATAAAAGGTTGCTGCTTGCCAATGGACTGCCAGTGAATTGTTTTCACAGTGCTATGCTAAGTGTAGCGTTTCTGACTTGTGTTCCCTCTGTTCCTGTATTTGAGTGAAATTGCACAAATGTTTAGCAAACATTTGCAGGGCACGGCCTTATTGTTTTGCAAACTGTGGTGAGTCTTGTTTAAGGAGGTGCATATTGCCAAAGGGAGGAAGCATAATGACTTCTAGTTCCTGTGGGGGAAATCCTGTTACTTACAGAACCTGCTGATTCTCTTAACTTGGACCCTATAATAAGGAGGAGCAGCGTGCCAGTGTCCTGAGTGCTAAATGCAAGGTACACCATTTCTCACTGGCCACCTCCAACCCTGTGTTGTTTTTCTCATGGCTCCACCCAAAATCAGTTGTATTCCTAAACCTTATGCAGTTCTGGCCTTAAGCTTGAATGCTTCATTTCGAGAACTGTTTAGAAGATGTCAGTGTGGTGAAAACACAAGATTCTGGGAGATTGTGTCACGTGTTCTCTGTGAATGTGTGTGCACAAGGGCTGCATTTCTGGAGGCTGCGTCTCCTGAACAGTTCACCCTCATATATTCTCCACATCCTCTTTGCTGGTTGTACAGCATTTCTGCTTTATACGTTCTGTAGCCTGTGTGTTTGGGGAAGATCATTGATATTTAATGCTGTGATGTCAGAAGGGAAGAGTTACCAGCATGCTTTATCTTTTGCTCACTGTGTGAGGGCAAGCAATGTTTGGAGTGGAGTCCCCTTGGTCAGCATTAACTCCTCGCCACATGAGGAGCCTTTGGCCTGGCTGCTGGGGCACTGGGGCTCGCCCATCGCTTCACACTCAGCCTCTGGACTGAAATGTTTGCAGTCTGGGCAGTGCCAGTTTGGAAAAATGTCAGCACTAGAATTTGTGAGACACAGGGCAGACCAGGACCCAGGTTTCTGACTGCTGAGATGTGATGTGGTGAATTCCTGTGCTCTGACAGAAAGCTTTCTTCATGGAGTATCATTCTGTGCAGGTGTTTGGCTGCTAATCCAGTGTCCCTTAATTTTTAATCTCATCAACTGTTTGTGCATCCATAGGGGCACAATAAAGAAAAGAAATCTGTTTCACTCCGAAACTTCTGGAGCTTCTTCTTTGCCAGGTTTGGGCTTGAAAAGTGAAGTCAGTTGAAGGCTGAGGGTACTCAATAACTTTTGGAAAATTCTGGATTAAGGATATGTATTTATTATTCTGTTTGTGTGTTTAGCTGTAGTGTTGAGCATACAGTCCTTGAGTAATAATCTCAGATTTGAACCCCATTTTAAAATATGCAAATGACATCTGGAGATTTGGAGTCAGTAGTGTGTTAGGTTATGGAGAGAATTAAAATAAATAAAAGAATAATCTGCAACATTTCGTATCTCTTAGGCAAAAGTTACTGAGAGACCAATTAGTTCAGTGCATGACCCCTGTAAGAGTTCTTAGGCATATAAGAGCAGACAAAAATAGCTTCTTGGAAGGTCAGGGAAGGCATCTTTTCTCCATGTGGGTAAGCTTTACATTTCCATCCTGAAACATCTATGCACCTTAAGATAAGCAAGAAAGAATGGATAGAAAGAAAATGGAACATCAGAGTAGGCTTGGAGGGCAGCCAGAGCCTGTGTAATATGTTCCTGTGTTCATGGGGCACTGCCAGCCTTGGAGGCTTTTTGGTACAGGAAATGGAGAAAGCCTGCATTAACTTCTAAACCGTGTCTCAGACACAGAGTAGCCAAATAAAGGTTGGATTCAGCCTCTTCAGTAGGTGAACAACAGCAAGAGGGATCCTTATGTTTTAAAATGGAGCCTATCATCCAAGTGACTTTAAGCTTCTGACTGACCCTGGAGCCTGAAAGAAATTCCAGCTTGTCAGACCGAATGTTCTCTTCGGTCTGATGTCTGCATGCTGAGACAGAGTTTACGAGAAGCTTTTACAGCAAATCCCAAAGTCAGAGTCACCGCAGAACACTTTAATTATTGAACAGGCAAGAGCTAGTGTGAGAGGGAAAGGCTCTGTGGTTCTCTGTGTATTAATCTCCCCCCCCGCCCCTTCCTGCCCAAATCCTCTTGGTTAATCAGGTTATGTTTGCCCTATTTCTCCCGGGGAGCAGGCAGAGCGCAGTGCTGCTGCAAATGGAGGAAGGGAAGGAGAAGGGCATGCAGAAAGCAAGAGTGGCTAGAGGATGCTTCAGACAGGAAAGCCTCGCTCTGGCAGGGTTCCCGAGATGGCAGCAGGCTGCCTGCAGGCTGTGACGTGTCTCTGTGACCTGTCACACTTGCTGACATGCGTGGTCTCACATCCCAGGCCGTGTGCCAAAGGACAGCGAAGGGGAGCCTGTCTGCCCGCGTTCAACCTGGAGGCACTGGTGGTCTCTGTGGCCAACAGCTCCCTCCCCAAAGACCCACCCAAGAGCCCATTTCAGCTGAGAGCCCCTGGGAGGGAGTAGCTGACATCCCTGAGAGAGAGTAGCTGATGTCCCTGAGGGGACCTCATGTTGCCTGACACTAGCCTGAAGTGCAGTGATTAGTTCTGGGGTGGGGGACAGTGTGCCTGCACACACACACACAGAGCAGTGTGTGCTGCATGCTTGTGTGCAGTCACACAGCCTTTAATTCTTGCTGCACTCATTCCCTTGGGCATGTGGCTGCAAGCCACAAGAAAATAGCACAGAGGGACCCACCAAAGTAAAACGCAGCTATGACAAACAGGGAGCCAGCACAGACACAGACAGCACCACCGACTTCTGTGCTGGTGAATCTAAGTTTCCTTTAAGCCCGGTGGTGCTGGAGTTTGGCTCTGAGTGTGCGAAGATTAGTGGTTCTGTATATGGATGCACGCCTCAGAAATGCTCTTATCCCAATACCTGACTAGGAGACTGAGGTCCAAAGCTCTTCTGTGAACAATGTCTAAACCCAAAAAGCTTGCACCTGAAACTGTTCCAAAAATGTGCAAAAGTGCCTGTTCTGAGGTCTGGGTCTGATCAGCCTTAGGAGAATAGGGTTCTCCTAAGGAGAGGAGAATAGAATTCTCCCTCTTGATGGGAGAATTAAGCGTAGTGACTTGTGTGAATTTCGGACTGTGGCAAATAATTCAGAAGGATGCAGATCTGCAAGTCTGTGTGTGCATTCTGTGTCTTGAGGTGAAGTTATGCAAAAGCTCAAAACCAAACCTTTCTAGACCAAATGACAAGGCTTCAGTGAGTTTATATGTAGCCTTCTGATCCTAGCTCAGGATCAATTGGATGTCAGACCGTGCTTGCATTTCACATATGCCAGGAAGTGCCCCACACAAACATTGCCTAATTCAGTTTTGATAAGGACAGACGTGTGCTAATGTCTTTGCAAACAATTCGATGGGTCAGGGTATGGGTGTTAATGTCTTTGAAATGGGTCTTAATGTCTCCACCAACTTCGCGTCGCAGGTTTGTCGCAGAACCCAGACAGTTTAACTCCTGAAATAAGCAAATGTGTCTGCACAAACCTGAGTTTCTGAACTTTGGGGGAAAATTACAGGTTCAAGGGGGGGCTGTGTGGTAGGTGGCTCGGGAAGGCTGTACCTTCCCAATACTTCAGCCAGCGGGGAAAGGAAGAGGGCAACCTGTGGCCGGGAGTTTAGGATAAAAGGAGGCGACGTCCTTTGAAACCTGGAGAGAGAAACCCCACGGGACTAAGCCCCAGTGGACACTCTCTCCCTTTATTTGAATAAAGTTGCAGGACTCCTCTGTCTCTTTCATGGACACTGGCTTTTGATAGCATGATTTTTCCACACAGTTTTGTGTGCTGGTTTCTTTGCTTGGATCGTGGTGCACTGTTCCTTTGAGAGACATGGATCAGAAGAGGTTTTGAGCACCCCTCTTTGTTGACAGCATGCGTCAGAAACACTTCTGTAGCTCAAAGCCAGGTGAGTGCTTTGAGGCATTCTTCCAAAAGCATAAACATTGGCAAATGCAGGCCTGCGCCAGTAGATGCTGGGGTGTGACATGTTCACGTGATTTCACGTGTTCCCCACCACGGAGCGGCGCTGACCGGGTGGCCACAGACTCTGCCAGAATGAAGACAGGCAGGAAATGAACCTCCAGAAACCATTCCTTGGCAGGAGGGCGCTGTGGAAAGCAAGGCATAGCAGCCCTGAGCTGTGGCACAGACAGGCCCTGCAGGTGCCTTCAAGCCATGCGGGGATCCCGGCTGCCGTGTTCCCGTGGCACGGTGCCGGCTGGAAGCGCGGGCTGTGGTGCGTGCCCAGAACTTGTCAGTTCCCACCGCAGGGCGCTGCCGCGGGCTGGTTGCTCGTGGCTGTGGGACCAGGCAGCAGCTCTGCTGTGCTCGGGCATCCTCTGTGCAGTCCTTTCCCGCAGCTCAGTGGAGCAGCTCGGCCGTCCCGCCGCACAGCGCTGCCCTTTGGTTTCCCCGCAGCGGGCGGGAGGGGACGGGCACAGCATCCCCCGCCCGCGGGAGCCGCAGGGAGCGAGGCAGGGAGTGGAGGGAGCTGAGGCGCACCACGAGCGGCTTTGGAGCTCAGCGGCCCTGGGCAGGCGTCTGCCTCGGCAGCCGGTGCGTGGGAGGGCTGCTGGAGCTCATGGTTGGCATTCCCAGAGCTGCAGGGCTGGCCGGCTCCTGGGGAGCTGCCGGATTCGTGCGGGCAGGAGGAGCATGGTCACAGTGTGGCAGCCTGGAGGCTCACCCAAACACGCAGGAGTCTGTCTGAATTGAAGGCTGGACAACAGCATGGTCCAAAGAGCACACATCATAAACTGTTTGCAGGTTAACAGGAGGCTTTTTCTACTCCTCTTTGATACTGTCAGGTAAAAAGCTGTCAGCTGCACAAATATATACCTAAACCTCCTTTTCTCCCCCCTCTTCCCTGCTAGGTTCCCAGAGTTACACGACTTGCTTAAAAAATCAGAATTTACCATCTGCTGTGCTTCTAATTGCCTTTCTGTCTTCCAAAACCTGAACGTCTGTTTCCAAGATTCTGTTTTATAAATGCAGAACTGTTGGTTTGTTAACAAAGTCCCAGGACTGCAGAAAGAGGAGCTGCAAGGAAAGCTGCAGCAGTAGCTCAGACCTGGTAGCAGTAAAAGGAAGCAGAGAGGAAAAAGCCTGCCCTGAGAAGGTGAGCCAGGAGGCAGGGCTGAAACAGTGGCTCCATTGTCTGAACTTGTGCTGGAGCCAATGGACATGGCTGCATGTCCCAGGGAGCTGTGTATCACAAATATGTAATTCATGGTGTGCACAGCAATCAAATCACAGGGTAATTATTTATTGGAGGACTGTAAGTAGTAGAGGTTGATTAAGTAGGTTAAAAAAATAATCAACACTGCAGTTCAGAACTCTGCTTCTGTGGTCTGGTTTTAGGTGAGAAAGAAATAGGAAGTGTAGAGACGAAGAAATCATTATCTTGCTGATAATGACTTTGATAGGGCTGGTGGCTCTACTGACTTCTGCTCCCAAACAGTGAAGTTTTTAACCACCCAAAACATTACATATCTAATGCATAGAAGGTCTGATTTTGCAGAAAGTACCGGTGCAAAACATCCATTAAAGTCAGGACATAAAAACAAATCTTTAGGAACATTGATACAACAGCATGGAATAAATTTGGCCCAAAAAGTTCTCCACAAGATCCATAGGGCTGAAGCTCGTTGACTGATAAAAAGTAAAATGATTTTAGCCTAAAATTTCTCATCCCTTCCATATTGTTCTGCTGAACATACGACATTGAATTTGGAGTAAGGACTTAAATGTTAGGATTTTAAAAGCTAACATATTAATATCTCAGTTTTTATGTGCAGTTTCATGTGTTCTTCAGAGATCAGGTTCTTGGAAGTTGGATACTTCATGTCTGGACAGCCAGTATTTCCTCTTAATACAGCCTTTTTATAATGTGGCACAGTTTCTCTGAAGTTTGTTCCCAGATTGACCTAATCTGTCTGGAAACTTTGAGCAGAGTGATAAGCTGTTTATTTCATATGGAATCTTGAATATGGGTGTGTGATAAAGTTGGGAGCTACGTACTATTGGCAAATATATTAAAGACTGTTGCATTTCTAGTACAGGCAGCAGCTCTAGCTTGCTTGTGATAGAGCAGCTTTGAGAAACTATTTATGTGTCAAGTGGAGACAAGTTGTTTTTACTACAATTTGTGTCCTTTTGAGGGAGGATATAGCATCTTCTGGTTTCTCTGAAATAAACATAATCACTGCTGTCTGCTTTTGACAAAGAAATAGGAAAAACAAAACCTGTTTTCCAGAAAGTATTGATGACCTGCCCAAGGTACCTGAAAATGCCTGTAATTTCAACCTCGTAACTGGACTAAAGATGTCATTCAAGGCCCGCTGTAAAAATGGTTGCGCAAGGCCTCTAAATAGGAAAATTAGTTTGAACTTTGTGCTGATCCTGTTTCCTGACTTTATGTAACTTGCTAATATTACACACAGGTAATGGGTAGGAAAAAACCAACAAACCCAAAAGTAAGGTCAGTCACTGGACTCTGGACTGCTTGATGTAGTGGCTCCAAAGACGGAAAAAATACTTCAGGGTTAAAGATTTGCCTTCACAATTCTTCTGTGTGCACCTAAAGAGCCTGAGGGCTGGCCTGGGAGACACTCAGAAAGGTTATTGTCTGTGTAGCAAGTGGCACTTCCACTAGGGCTCCTTCTACAGTCAGCCAAGAGAAGTCATTCCATGGATTCATCCTCTGGAAGAGCTGAAATTGGTCTCTCTTCTCCTTAGATGAGTTTTCAACCACTGTGGTTTGGAGACCGTTGGAGATGTGTGTGTGGATCCTTGCAAATGGAAGATAAACTTGCTTTGCCTGAGACTTTGTGCACATCTCTTGCAATTAACCTGGGGACTCTTCAGCAGCCACAGATATGACTCTGATGCAGCTGTGGGTTTATCTTTCCTGATAGTGAGAAGGAGCTGAAGTTAGCCCTTGTCAGTATCCTTCCTACTTCTCATCCACTCTGTCTGCTACTGCGTATCCTTATATATATGGTGTTGGAAGTCAGGAACAATTTAAACAAAATAGCCAATTCCTCTGGGACATCCTGCTCAAAAACAAATCTCTGTCTGTGACCTAGATCCAGTGAAGTTTTGAATTATTTAGATCACATCTTGCAGAGAATGCAGGAAACTTGGGTTTGGGAGAATGCTCTTTTAGGTTGAATTAGGTAATCCTCTTTTCTTTAGAAAGTTTGATGCTGACTAGGGCCAGCTGAAGGGCTGTCTTTGACTACTGGTACTACCTTTTTGATTACATAAATGTTCTTAACAGTTGATGGTAACCTTGGGAAATGACATGCCTTAAATGTTGACCCTGATGGGTTTTTTTCCTCATGCTGTTGTTTGGCAAATGCAGATTCCAACACAGCTGTACAGGTTGGGTGCACAGCTGCCAAGGTTTGGGCCCTGTGCTACCCAGCTACCCTCTTGCCAGACAGTGTCAGCAGGGATGGCCCCAGGGTGGGATTTTTAAAGTTCCAGTAAGAATTTTAATCCTGCAGCATCCAGTGGGAGTTAGATGCACAAATACTTGCTCATAAATTGTACTGGCTAGGTGGGAAAGCTGCAGACAGAGCTTGGGCTCTGGCTCACAGTGCTCCTGTCTGGAGACACCATATGGCTCTCACTGCACCAGGATCTATAGGGCCCTGCAAGGCACACACTGCTGCAGCAGGGCTTTTCACCCAGCCCTTTAAAAGTGACAGAGCTATCACTGTGTTAGTCAGCTGAAAGTGAGTAATGTGAACTATTTATCCAGTTTATTGGTGTGAGTTATTGCAGCTAGTCCAGTGCTTCCTGGTGCAGCTATGGGAAAAAGTTTGGGCAGGAACTCGCCCTGCTGCTGCTGGGAAGAGGAAGCAGAAATGTGGTAGAGCTGGGAAACCTTGGAGTTTGGAGCCTGGCTTTTGAGATTAACCTTTGAATGAATCAAAGACATTTCTTAGTCTGGCAGTAGTGCCTGGCAGTGAGATTTGCATGGAACTGCGAGCATCTGTGTCTGCATTAACAACCTGTGTGACGTAAAGGAGGTTGGATATTGAGCAAACAGTTGATAGTAAGGACCTGACATCCACTTTGTGTGTGTGCTGGAGGTTTTACTTCTGGCTAACTCCAGTCTGGTCCTGTGGACTGACACCCACTGGTGACTGGAGTTCACCTCTGGTTTAGTTTCAGACCAGGGAAATCTGTTTGCTTTGTCATCTGAACCAAAGCTCAGTAACCAAGAACACTCAGGAGGTTCTGCTTTAAGAGTTTGTTTGTGATGTGAACAGAATGCAAATGCAGCTTCACCCGGTACCCAGGAGCTCCGAGCTGTGTTGTGTAACACAGCAATGTGTGCTGTAGGGGTGTCTAATTATAGCGTCGGATTCTGGTTTTGGAGAGCTCGATATTTATCACTTGAAAGGGGGCGTGGGTGATGTTGGGGGACAGTAATAATGAAAGAATGCAATGACCTGAGGCAGCAGTGCCAGCGCAGGGGCAGCAGCGGTGCCTCCCTCGCAGGCTGTCCCCGGCCGGGCACCCGTGTGGCCGCGGCTCCCGCTGGCACCGGCGCTGCGCAGGAAATGGAGCCGCGTTGCATAAAGGGACCGAGGGCTGTGAGTCGGGGCTGCAGGGGAGAGGCGTTCCTGCAGGGACACGGCACCAAATGTCAGCATGCCAATGGGGCTTTCTGGGCATGGCTGTGCTGTGTCCTGTGGGATTGAACAGGAGTCTGACTAGGGCAGAAACAAAACTGCTTCTGCTCATCTTTGTCAACTTTTCCCCCTCATGTCTGTGGGTTTTCCTGTAGTGGAAAAAGCATTGGTTAGTTCTACTTAGAGACATGAATCATGATACTCCTCCTTCCCTAGGAGACGCAGTTTAACGCTGAAGTGAACCAAGCTGGCAGGAAATCAGCCACTGCATTGTAACATGCAGCTTCTCTGTCTGATACCTCTCCCAGTGCAAGATCTCCTGGCCACAGTCAGGTTTACTGCTCTTGACACCGACACATCGAATGTTTCTGTGGCAAAGATTTATTTCAGCAAGAGGACAAGGCAGAGCCCTCATTCCTGGCAGGAACCTGGTCCTGGCTGCCTGATGCCAGCTGTGACTTGAGGGAGCACTGAGCCACTCTTTCTGGAGCCAAGTCCAAACTGATAAGAGACTGCAAAGGTGCTGTTCCTGCTGCCCTGTGTCGCTGCCCATGCTCTCCCCAGGGAGGCTGTGTATGTGAGTGCCTGTGAGAGCTGCACCCAGGCAGGGACTGTGTGCCAGGTCAGCGTTGTGCACTCCTCCCGCCTCTTGTCCCTAGGAATCCGGTGTTTCTGAATGTAGGGCAGTGCTTCATAAGCCTGTGTCATTCTCTGCATGGGCACAGCAAACAGCTGCAGGGCAGAGGGACCTGCTTGCACACTAGGATGGTGTGATGTGGTAAACTTCCTGAGAAGTAGCTCTCCACACTAAGAGGATTTCTTCTGGCTGATCTCAAAGTGTAGTGAGACAGCTCCCGACCCCCACGGAGACTGGGCTGTGCCTTTAGGGCACCTCTGTTTCCATCTCACATGGCAGGGAAACTCTGTCTCTTCTGTGTCTCCAGATACGGACTCGGGGCATTGGCAGTGCTTTGTCCCAGCTCTTATCCAGCTTGGGCGTGAGAGGGAGCTCTCAAGGAGGGGTCCTGTGCAAGTCTGTGTGGCAAAGCAGCCTCGGAAACCAGGCTGCCCACACTAAACAGGGGCTGGGGGTTAGGGATAGAGGCTGGCTGTGCTGCCAGGGCACTTGTGTGGCCTCATGGCTCCTCCAGGGCTGGTAACCCTACGGCTGTGTTCCCATCCCAGCCCTACAAAAGGCAGTTGCTTCTGCGGGAGCAGGGGGGAGGAAGGAGAGGGGACACAAAACAGCGATTTCCCTTTGCTGGTAGAAGAGCATGAGAACTCCATGTGCTTGCATAAGTAGGATCACAGCTCTGACGGTGGTTCTGGTTTACCACGGTGGAGTGTTGGTGTTTGCTCAGCGTAAAGTAGTGGTTATCACCTGAGAATGGTTATCACAAAATGGGATTGTAACCCCTGTGTTTGTCTTTGGACTGTTGTGTGTTTGCTTTTGTTAAGGCAAGGTGAGGAGCTGTTCCCAAGGGAGTGACAAGCCATAGAGAAAGGCCGTTCCATTGCTGCAGCACCCAGGATCCCTGTCCAAGACTGAGGTCCCTAAAGAAACATTCCACTGTCTGCTGTAAAACAGCACAAACCAGTTTGGGAGCTAGTGACAGGATGTGATGTAGGGAAAGTGGCATTTTGATGAACTGGAGCTAGCCAGAGGGCTGGAGAGTATCTGATCTCTCCTGAGTTTTCCATAGCTTCTGGTGTGCTTTTGAACAAAGTTGTAAATTGTCGCAGGACCCCTACTCAAAGTGCTTTCAGAGTCCAGCTGAACTCTCTCTTTCCTGTCCCATTTTAGAGGGATTGCTCTTTTTCCTCCATAACTGCCCCCTTGCTCTCCACATCTGACCCATACAGAACAGTGCCAGGATCAACCACTCTGCATGTGAAACCTGGAGGTCCTCTTTCCTTCTTAAAGAGGTGCTAGTGAGACAGCCAGGCCTTGGGAGTCTGAGTGACCTCTTTCCTTATGGGTGGTCTTCCTTGGGTACTCTTTTAGATTGGTAGTTGGCCTTTGGTGTGACTTCTTAAATTATGAATGAGATCTCAGCTGTCTTATTTCCACCATTTTCAAGCAGTCAGCTGGCTCCCTGTATTCCTGTTACAATATTTGGTGTGTTAGGTACCATGCTCACCTTACCATGCAGCACCAAGCACCACACTTCTGAAATTCCTGTTGTTTTGGAGTCATGGCAGGACAGCCTGCCTGCACTAGCACAAGCCATATCCTATGGAGTGTCTTGTTTGCCTGAAGGGTGAGGAAAGCAGAAAGCCTTTCAGGGTGCAATTTCCTGAGCTCTGCAGGCCTGCAGGGCAAAAGGAAGCATTCTGGGTTTGGTGACATAACGTCTCCACACAGAGCTTGCCAAGAGCCCCAGGTGCCTGTGCCATGCTGCTGTGAAGCATTTTTCACAGTGATGTGCTCCATGTGGCCTGGCTTTGCAGAACAGGATGGTTGGTGCTCACCAGAAGGGATGTCTGCTGCCTGCTTCTGGCCAGGCAACCTTTGTCCTGCCGAGTCACACCTGGCAGAGCCAACCAGGCTGATGCCAGCGTTGCTCTGAGTTCCTGCTGCTGCTGTTTCCTTTCATGATCAGCTCGTGGCCAGAAGCAGATGGGAGCCGTGCCCAGGCTCAGGGCTTGTCACTTAGGAACCATGTGGCTTTACAACTGGGCATTTGTTTCCTTGACATACTCTCTGCAGTTGGGCAAAGGTGGGAATGAGGGGAGTCCTTACAGGGAAGTGGCTGTCATAGGGCCGTTGCATCTGTGTTGTCAGTTCCAATCATGGGACGTGTGACATGTCAAAGTTATTATCAATGCTGTTTTATCTGGGTCAGCCCATCAGCTGCGGGTGAGGTCAGGGAGGAAGCCAATGTGCTGCTCTGATTCATGCAATAGGCTGGAAGTCCCACATAAGGCCAACACCCCCTGTGCAGTACCCTGAGAGAGGCAGTCCCTGCCCCAGGAAGTCTGGTCACCTCTGGGCAATTCCCCAAATATTTGAGTCTTGTCTTTTTAACAGAAGCTTTAGCTCCAATGCTTCCCTCTTTTCTCTGGAAGTTGGAGTTGGGGTCCTCTTGAGATAATGCAGATAGGTAGTTGTAGGGTAGAAAACAGGGGATGAGAGTGTTGCCAAGAGCAGGGATAACACCTTCTCTTACGTGATGAAATGCACAGCTGTGGGTGCAGGTAGATTGTGCTGGCAGCTGACTCCTGGGGAGGTTACACAGAAAGGATCTGGGATTCCCAGGCTAAGAGGTGCTTGGGCATGGGGTCCAAGTGTTGTTGGAGACAGCGTTGTGCCAAGGAGCTGATGGGCAGTCCTGTGGGGGAGCACACAGGGCAGGAGCTCACTCGAGGAGGGTGGTGCAAGGAAGTGGGGGATGTCAGCAGTGCTTGAGGCAGCTTCTGCTGGGTGCAGTAATTCCAAAGAAGTGATGGTTTGTCAGGATGGGCCTGTGAGTGAACTTGGGATGGAAGGGGATGGAGCAGGGCTGTGGGGATGACGATGCTCTAGAGAACAAAACTGTGTCCAGGTTTAGGGGTCTTTGGGGGGAAGCTGCCTTTCAAAGGACCTTTTTTCATCAAGGATATGCTGACACCTGAACTATTGCAGTAGTTTGGCTTTTCCATGATGGAGTGTATGTGGGAGAGGAAGAACAGAGGACTGGCAGGTTTTGGAGGCGAGGGAAAAGTTCATTGTGGGGGAAACACAGCAGTTGAGGATATGTGTGCTGGGATCTGCCAGCAAGGAGCCCCAGCTGCATTCCTGAGGGCACTTTTCCCATCACTGTGGTGGCCCTTTGACACTTGGCTGTGATCCCAAAGCTGCCAGCAGAGCAGCATAAAGCTGAACTGGCACTACATGGGCATGGGAAGCGGGGTGAGAATGTACAGAGCTCCCTGGGTGAGGGCACTGGGGGCCTGTGGGGTGCTCGCTGCCCAGGGCCGGGCACAGGAGTGCCCAGGAGGTGCTGGGCTCTGGCCCGTGGCCTCTGGCAGGCACAGAGCCCTCGGCCACACCGCTCCTTCAGCCAGGTCAGCGGTGCTGCCTGCGTCTCACACCTTTGGGTCTGGTCCCTTCCAGCCCAAAAGAGCCCTGATACAGCACCCTCCATCTAGGATGTTAACAAATTCCCTTGCTCTCAGTGTTGCAGACAAGGCCTTGGCTATCTTCTGGGGAGATGATGTGTTCGGAGAGCAGAGAGGAAGTGCGGTGTCCTGAAAAGCACGTGCAAGATGGGGTTAGGTAATTTAGTGGTTCCCCAGGCTTTTGAGCTCTGCTGCAGGAACACATCTGTCACTGGGCTTACTGAGGATCAGTGTTAGATCACTGATGTCTGATCAAAACATAGCTGTGTTCCATCTGGATCGAGCTCCAGCTCTTGCTGCAGGGCAAGGCAGAGCATGGAAACAAGTTTGGAATATCCTGGCTCACACTCTGCCACCCTTGCAATACAAAGGCTTCAAAGCCCCAGGGATGCTTGGGTAGGCCCTTCCCTTAAGGAAGGGAAACAGGATGGGTAATGGAAAACTGGGGCTTCAGCTTTCTCTTTGTCCCCTCCCCTGCTTACACAAGTGACTTTCTGGGTAAAGCAGCTGTTTGCTAGGAGTTTCAGCAAGGATAAGGAAAGCTTTCTAACACCACCACCTAGAAGCTTAAGGATGTAATTACACCATAAACAAGGGAAAATAGTTGTAGTTCTAAAAAAAACATCTTAAGCAAAGAGTGGTGGGCAAGCTCATCCATCTGGGAAAGCACAACAGGGCCTTGGTGAGATGTTTACCACATTAGGAAGCTGCAAATTATTGTCTAGGGAGCTACTCTGTGAGCATGTAAGAAGCTGCTTGTAGGGTGGCTGCAGTGGGAGGCTGTTGCCTCCTGTCCTGACTAGGGTAGAGGTGTTGAGAGAGAACCAGCCTAGCCTTTTTTGTGGTGCATCTAAATATCCTCATCTGCTGAAATGCACAGGCTGGTATCTGCATTACCCTTTCTCCATTACTAGCAAACCTTGGATTAGCGTGACTGACAAAGCTCCTGTGCAGCTCTCCTGAACCAACAGCTGCTGTATCAATATATGGAACAAGCAGAGTACTAATCCCTGGAGACTTAAACTGGCTTTTGCATGATCAGGAACAGAGGGGCAGCAGCACTAGTAATGGTGTGGATTCCTTGTGCCGCAGAAGAAGTTTTGAATCCCAAAAATGAAACAATTTGACAGTAATTATATTGTAACCCTTTTGCTCCTGAACTCTTCTATCAGCATGAAGGAACAGCTGAGCTACTTAGTCACAGTCCTCTCAATTTAGACCCGAATAGAGCCTGTTTGGGATTTAATTCAACATCAGAAAACACAGCCTAAGCATTAGAGAAGACTTCACTTCAGAATTCAGTAGGGTTTATTCTACAAATCTTAGATCAATGCCAATGATACAAGTTTTATGAATTCTCATTAAAAATACAAGTCAGTATAAAGATTCCAATAGTAATATAATGCATGATGATTCCGTTTCAAAACTTAAGGAATGAATCTGTGTTTTGGACCATGCTACAGAAAAGGGGAACAAAATGTAGAAAGAATATTTAGTTTACCTCCCTTTACTTGAGGAGGGGCCTGTGCCTTATTGCCACAATACCTGAAAAAGCAATATGAAGTGCATAGCAGCCTTGCCTGTACAGTCTCTAGGCAAAACTGTTGAATTTAGTATCATAGTCCTCTTCCCCCCTAGTTCTGGTAATTAAGGTACATTTTGATAGCCTGGTAACATTATAATAACTTAAAGCTATTGCAACGCCATCCCCAAAATGGCTATAAACATCCGTCCTTGGAAGTGTAAAATGTTCTTGTGATGCACTGACACTTTTTCACCGTATTAATCGTTTTGCCCAGTCTTTCCAGGAACACTAAATACTGATTCCAGTTAAAGATGAATTAGTTCCATATTCATAACTCTCCTAGAATTTTCTAAATGAAGTCTCAGTGCAGTCTACTACTTCAATGCGTTGTTCATAGCTTCAGGCACAGTTAGAATAGAAATCAGCCATGTTTTCTTGACCCTAGCCCTCTGGGATGATGAAAGGTGTGTTAGCTTTCAGGAAACATTTGGAATTTGGCCACAGAATTGTTAGATCAAATGCTTTCGATCAGGGGAGAACAAAACTATCCTTTCTTTCTGGGAGCTGCCTGCACTTACAAGGGGATTTGGCTTAATAAAGCCATACCCTAAGTGTAAATTTTAGAGAAACAAGTTTAGTTACCACCAGAGGTAACTCTTGACAAGACGTGCACCTCATCCCCCAAATGCTGTAGTACATCTGTTTATTCCCAGTGACATTTTCACCCTGTCAAGACCAGTGGGCTCTGGTTGAGCCCAGTCATTTCTTGTAGCAGAACCACATTGGCACCACAGAGCAGGGATCATGCATGGAGCTGCAGAAGCAGACAGGGAACTGAACAATATGCACACATGTCTAAACAGGACTTTGGTGCAGACAGTGACATTTAACTGAAACTCAGCTTTGACCAAAATATTACAGCATAATACAGAAATCTGAAAGGAAAGGGTAAAAAGAAGCCGCTGACTTCCACGCACCAGTTAAAGAAAAAACCCCTCTTGCATAAATGGAGCAGCAGCACAGAACAAGCACTGACTTGGCTACATCAATACATCTTTTCTTCTGTAGGAATCTTCAAGAATTATCCACCCAACATCATACTGTAATGTTTTAGCATCATACCAAAGTGTAGCATTAAGCCATCATGCAGGTTTGGGGAATTGCTTCTGCTGTACTGAACACCGCTGTGCTTGGTTTGAATACACATTGTCGGTCTGATTTGTCTTTGTGGCAGATGCATCTTTAACAGTCACATTTAATCTGAAGTAACAAGTTCAGTAGCCCATACTGGGCTTTTGTCCAGTCAAAGTGACAAAAAAATACAAGGTTGTCATTAAACTGCATATATTCTAGAAAAGGGGGTTACTTTGCATTTAAGTCACACTTAATACAAGTTGGTCTGAAACTGTGAACTGATTCTATTTGGAACAAAGTATGGCACAGATTCCCAATATCTATGGACACTGTGTAAATAACACATTTTTCTATTTGCAATGATTATCAATTCGCCACTAACAGTGTAATACTCAAAAGGGAAGAGTAAAGGAAAACAGATTTAGGAGAAGAAATAAAAAAAGCCTAAGAATTGAAAATAAATGACTCCTTTTGTAAGAAACTTTATTTAACTTCATCTTTAAAAATGCATTCTCTCCTCAGAACAAATGCCACCATAAAAAAAAAGATTGCAGTAGCACACACTTGCACTCAAAAGGAAACATGCAAAACTGATGGCTGAAAAAATTTTGCATAAAAATCGAAGACTTCAGGCAAAAGTTTGACCCCGTGTACCTTTAGGGACCCCAGACCATGAGCAGCTTTCAGTGCAATGTCTCTTGCTTCCAATTGGTGGGGAAACATATGGCAGGAGCTTGTCTTCTGACAGCTACACTCTCCCAGATGTTTGAAGCAAAAACAGTCTCGGCTATGTTTTAAAATATCATTGTTAAATTGTTGCAGAAAGTACAAACAGAATTCAATAAAATGTCAGCATCCAGTGAAGAAAAACTTTTGAGATCTACCCTGTGCCATACACTTCTTAAAAAAAATTAGACAGAAAAACAGATTTTATTAATACACCCTCTTTAAATTGTTTATTTCTGAAAGCAGCTCTTTATGCAAATCAAAAGCAGTTCCTGAGTAACTGCAGTAAACAGTGTCTTTTAAATATTTTTGCGCCTCAGCTCTTCTGTTTTGGTTCTTCCTTGCTTTTCTCCCTAGTTTTCAAGTTTAATCTTAGTTCGTTTTCAAAAATGTGCAAGTTCAGTTCGCATGGTTTCCAGAAGTGCGCAGCTGGCAGCTGTCCCTGCCAGAGCTGTAAGATCTGCACATACCTAGGCTGTGTCCTGCCCCATCGCAGGCCTCGGCTCGCACCTGGGCGGGACGCGCCCTCACGTCTTCTTCAGCATGCGCCGGGACTGCCACGTGTGGAACTTATTGTAGGCTGTCTGCAGCATCTCTTCTATATGACTTATCAACTGAAACAGAACAGGGGAAAAACATTGTCCCAGCTACTGGAAAACACACCCCCTCTCATCCCTTTCAGTTGGATTCTTCCTTTTGTTCACTACCGGCAATCTCGCTAAAGTCAGGTGTGCCAGAGAAAGGGCCTTGAGGCTCTATTGCAAAATATCCGTACAGGGAGTGGAGCAAAGAGCTGCTGAGCTGGGAAGGTCACAGGGAAGTGACACCTCATTGTGCTGTCTGTGCTGCTGCTTAGTCTGTGACCGCTTCCAATCTCGCATGCTGAGAGATAGTTTTGAAGTAGCTCAAGTTCTACCTCATGGTGGAAGTGAAAAATGAAACTTGACTTCTCCTTTCTGTTGTATCACTTGGGTAATTCCAAGTTCTAGTTCTTGACAGTGGTGGCATCGCTCAGCAAGTTAGATAGGGAGAGACAACATGCTCACCTGTGTACCCAATTTCCCTCTGCCCATTTCCAAGTCAACAAAAAACTTAAAATGCCCTAGAATAAGAAGTAACAAAGCTACCATCCTCTCAGAGTTAAGATGGAAATTATTAATATGCACCCACATAATTTAACAGTACTTTCCCCTTACGTTTGTGCTTAAATACTGTCTCCGAATCTTTTCTTGGAATGGGCAGAGCTTTGTAACCTGAAATCTTTCCAAGTTGCTCCTCATTTTCACAACCTGAGAGAGACAGAAACCAGTATTACAATACCGAAGAATTATAATAACATAGAAGTTTCACTTCCTTTAACAGACTGTTCTCAAAAAACCACCTTGTAATTAATTCTGGGGGCTACTTCAAGTAGGTGTAGTTTTGAGGAAGGAAAGTTATTCAAATATCGGTCTCTAACAGTTCTTGGGTGTGTTTATTTTTGAGGCAAGTGCAGTATGACTGACAATGCAGTGTGCCACTCTGATTGTTATTCATTATAATAAACACTATAAATAGATAAAAGACATTCATTTGAACATGCATTCAAAGAAGTTTTTTTACTTCAAGCCAAGAATGTACTGTGGATTTTCAGGCAACGTTTCGCAGCAGGCATATGAACATATCTGAATGCAAATTTTTATCTTTGTTATCCATGTGAGGTCAAAAGCAACAGAAAAATAGTTACAATCATAGACCTGGCTGTAGACAGACATCTCTCTTTAAAGGCAACTTAGTTCTGAAAAGCAGTGGATGTTCTGTAAGTATGACAGTGATTTGTGCAATGGAGAGAAGAATAAGGAAAACTTGCTTGTAACTGTCACTGCAGAGGTTATTTCTTTGCATTGGGGAAGGGAGGCTTAATTTTTGTCTTTTAGACTGGAATGAGAACCCTACCACTGCAACAGAGCTGACCATTTTGTTTGAAACTGGCTAGCAGCAACTGCTCCTAAAGGGAGCTAACAGGGAGGCAGGGACAAGGGTGATTTACTTAATAGTGCCAGCAGAATTGCTGAAATAAGTAAGGTTTTATGGTGGTTTGTGACCTTCAGTTCAGTAGGGATGAGTAAGTGCTGTATTTATTTAAGGCTCGTGTGTTAGTTCTGTACTTCAGTTGTGACAGCCATTCTAAACCATGGTCTGGCCACACCACAAGCAGGGTCACTCCAGGAAGCTCCACCTTACCTTTTCTTCTAGGAATGGCGTGTTAACAGGGAAGCAGGACCAGAAGTGTCGTAGCAGTTCTCCTACTGCCACGTACAAGTGTTTTAGTTCTGACTGAATGTCATTTGGCACCATCTCTGCAACAGAAAAAAGGTTTTTTCACATTACTCAAACCATCATATGAAAGATGAGAACTAAGGCTAACAAAGGAGGTCAGCAATGTACACTTCCACTACAGTCACAGAAAGGTTGGCTGGGAGGGAACACTGAGGTACCTTTACACCTCAGCAACAAGTAAGACCAGGACTATCAGCAGCTATTAGATCAGGTCATCTGCTATTTATGGCTCTGTACTTGTGTATTGTAGAGAGAGATCCATGCCAGGCAAAGAATGGACACCAAAATTAATCCAGGATTAGTATATTTGTATTGTTCTAACAGTGTGGCAGTGCTGCTTCTGGGACCAGCACAGTGTTGTGCTCGCAGCACAGGGCTAACTACTGTGTGGTAGATACTGCAAGCTTTTCCCTCTATCTTATGATGGCAATGAGAACATGGTTACAGCATGTGGAAGATGAAAAATCCAGACAGGAAAAAGGAATTGTATCCCAGGTACTCTTAAAGAAGAAAGGGCAACAGGGTTCAAGAACATGGAAGGAACCACAATCATAAAAACCCAAACAAAAAGCACAAGTAATCCCTGAGGATGAACACAGGGAACTGAACACTGAATAGCAAACTCAAGGATGAAGCTGTTAAGAAAAAAGTGGTAGTCAGGCTCAAAGAAGTGAAGTGTAGCATCCAGTGTGTCAATCAGGATGGGTAAAAAAGCCTGACCACTGCTTGCTGACTCCTTTCAGTACCAGAAAGAACTCCCACTTGCTTTTTCAGCTGTCTGAATTTATCTTGGCTGTTTTTCAGACCAAGGAACACCAGATAAACTGGAGGACTGTTACAAATCTTGAGAACAGGGATTCATCTGCTGTGAGACTAAAAAGACAGGAACTCAAACTGACAGGAATGTGACAACAGGGAAAGGGATGGTTGAATGGAGGTGTGAGAAGGAGAGGCTGTCTGATTTGCCCTCACAGTTTACAAGGAAGTTGCCTTTTTTCACAGCAAGCTGTGGATCTTAAATGCAGGCTGCAAAAAAACTTAGTTTCAGAATGATTATTTAGGCTTAGCTTCCTTAAGAGCTTTCACAGAGTAGAGCCTGTATTTTCTACAATCCAGAAAAAAAATCAGAAAAGAAATGCTGAACAAGTAAATCCCAATATCTGTAAGACAACTTAGTCTACCACGTGTTTCCTTCATTACTTGCTCTGTAAAAGCTTCTCTCATTCTCTTGCCTCAGCACTGGTGTAGCCAGTACCACACCCCTGGTGTGGCTGGGTTGTTGCTTTTCTTTTGTTGCTGTAACCCAGTACTACTGCAGCTACATGTTTCTATAATTTCCTTTACCACTGTAACATATTCTAAGGGAGAGAATGGCAGGCAAGGCAGCTAGTGCTGTGTAGTGCAACAGGACGTGATTAAAGCATCAGACATCCCAAATCCTTACGGTTTATGGCTTGCTGTGTTCCACCCTGCATAAGTGCTCCTCCAGGTGACAGGACTGCAATAGTGCTGGCAGCATCACCACTTGAAAGAACCTGGAGAGAGAGGGAACAAATATTTCAGATCACTTTTTTCAATAAATTCTTTCTAAAATAAAATTAGTTGAACAGATACAATGGAAGTTCAGGTTCTGCTCTTCTCCAGAATGTCATAGTGCTATAGCTCGTTTGCAGTGAAAACTCACCAATTAGTTATTTAAACAAACCTTTTCTTTATCTAGACCTTGACCTGGCTGTGCAGTTACTCTGAAGTAAGACAGAGAATTACTATACAGAAGTGTAACACATTCACAGTTGTGGCTGCCTTACTTAGGGCCAAATCTAGCTTTACTAGCAGAGGAGTTCAGATACTGGCTGGGGAGATTGGCCACAGGGCTCTGCTGCCCTCCAGGTGCCAGGGCAGAGCTTCTGTGCAGCCCACAGCAGAGTGACAGCCACAGTGCATGCAGGAGCAAAACACCAGTTCAGTTACAAACCTGTTTACTAAAACCTCCTGAGACCACCACATCCTAAACTTCTGAGGGTGGGATCAATACACTGGCCTGGGCATGAGTGTCCTGCTTTACTACCTTATCCCTTTACAATTCCTCTAAAGAAAGCAGGAACAGCAGAATGTAACTGACCATCAGCAGTGGCTCCGTTTCCTGTTGTGTAGGTTTTAAACACAACAGCTCAAAAGGTATCACCTAAATCTGTTAAAATAAATCAGTTAACAGAAAACTATTGGAGATTATTTTAGTTTACAGTGAAAAATTAAAATTCCAGTAGACATGAGACACAACACTGTACAGCAAGCTAGATGCTAACATTAAGAGGGACATTTTTTTAGTATTCCTCCATACCTGAGTTAGTTTGGGTACATATGCTTCCATTTCTTGTCTAATACTATGAAAAGAATTAATTATATCCTGACTGGTTGCATATTGCTGTGATTGAATTGGAGTTGGACCATGGTAATACCTGTGAGGTGAGGAAAGGGAAGAGAAAAGTCTTATTAGCAAGTGTATTGGTAAAGCAAGAGGCCAAACTCCTGGACAGTTCTTCAGACGTTTCTAATTTTAGATATTTTGCAACTGTTGACACTACTTTATTTACTGACCAAGTACAATATATTGCCACATGGGAGGAGGTTGGGTTAGGGATGGCATAGCAGCAAAGTAAGAGTTCTGTTGTTCAATCTGTGCTCATTGTTTTGCTAATGAAAAGCTACCAAATTTTGAGAATATCATTAGAATGGAGCAATTCACATCACTTTCAATTGAAACCAAGCTAAATGAAGTTAGGTGCACACATGGACCCATTCTCTTTCCTACAGTATCACTCCTTTGCTGAAGTTACATCTATGGTTCTCAAACTCTAAAGTCCAGAAAACAAGAGAACTGCTATTAGAAAAATCCTAGACCAATGAACAATCCAAACTATCCCAATTGCACTTTTTTTGCCTGGGAGTGGATTTTTCTTGGCATCATATATATTTTCATATGTAACACCTTTTTCTACCAAAAGCTGCAGCAACATGTTGAACTGTGAAGAGAGGTCTGTTAGACTTTCACAGGAATTACAGATCCAAGCCACTCAGGCTGGCTGATAGAGACACAGTTCTCTGAAAAGCAAGATGGAATTTAGCAGGGGCATTGGACTAGATGATCTCCAGATGTCCCTTCCAACCCCAACCACTCTGTGAAACAAAAATACAAATTTAAGAGGCACTTACTTGGAAAGTAGTGTATGTAAAAGCTCATGTTAGGTTTCTAACTTAGCTGAAACACACTTGAGTGTGGCACAGTAGGGACTGAAATCAGCTGGTTGTGTGCAGGCTGTGATGAGACACCTGATAAATGGACTATGCTGAAATAGCCATGTGTATTTTAACTTACCTATCAGACTTCTTTAAGTTTAGTGCAACAGTTTTAACGCTATTATTCTGTGATAAATCTTCATATTCAATGGCCTCCTGCAGTTTAACCTAAAATAAGCCAAATAATGATACACATTACTAATGAGGGCACAATTCCATACTTCCAGTGCTTTCCTCCGGTTCACTGAGTTTGAGCTGAAGGGTGACTAAAACCTTAAAGAAAACCCCAGTGTGGAAGGACTCATGTGCACCCTCCACAGGAAGGGATGCCCAGTGTTGTTTAGGATGTGCCATTTGGAAGTCTTTGACTATCACTTTCTCCAAATTCTCGTCAAAACCTGGCAGTCCCTGCCACTTCCAAAACGTGTTCTGCTATACACAGATAATCATTTGTGCTCTCCATTTAACTCCAGATTAGCAGAAATAGTCATGATTTAATAGCTGGTGTACAGGAGTCTAAGACTAAAACCACAGTCATTACCCAAGCTACCTGGTGACAGTAGAGCTGTGGAGTATTAGCAGTGAGAGGTAACAGCAAGGTGATACCAGATCTTGTACAGTGAGAAAACTGTTTTTTTTGCAGTCTCTGTTCTCTCTGCTACTCTTTCACTGCCCTTTTCATCACATTTATTCTAATCCTGCTATATAATTTTCTACTCAGTAAAACTTGAAGCTTTTGGGAAAGTCAAAGACTACCCCAACAATTTAACAACACATGTATTCTACATTTTCTCACAATATAGCAAAGTTTTGAGTGCCTTTGGTGTTTTCTGTTTAGGCTGTCAACTCCAGGAAGAGTATTCAATTCCGTTTTGTAGCAATTACAGTACTCTCTTCCACTCTGTGAGCTGCTATGGTTAGTCCAACCCAGGCTGTTGCCCTCCATTTCAGTGTTCCAGGGATCACTACACTTTCAGTTCAACCTCACTTCAGCTTCTGTCTAAGATAAAGGCTGCCACATGCAAGTTTCATCTTCCCCTCTACAAACAACACACTTGACAGGTTAATATTGGTGCTTGAACATCAATATCCTTCCTTTTCTGATGGATCTTCTCTATAAGTTTTCAGGCATTTGAAAAAAAACCAAAACAAAACAAAAGGGAGGGGTCGAAAACCAGAACTGCAGCAAACAGAAAGAAACAGATTTCTGGGTCCAATCAGAAGCATTGTAGAATTTTTTACTTTCATTGGGCACTACTGAAGAGACAAAGAGCACAGCACTTCAAAGTGTAATTTATTTGTGTTTACTAATAGAGGTACAAGGTTTCTCACAGGCTGTCAGGTTCTTATTCTATATACTTCTACACAAGGCTAAAAAAGTGTCACTTCAGATGTGTCACAAAACAAGTAAGGAACTTTCAGCAAATTTTTGAGAGACAGAGCTTCCAGTTCCATTCAATTAGAATCACATCAGCTAACTTTATACCTTTTTCAGTGGTGGCTGAAAGAAATCTGAATCCCTGGAGTTTCCATCCGTACTGCTGGTCTCACTGTAATGGTCATTTTGTGCTTCTCTTAAAATAGAGAAACAGCATTAAGAAGAATTCACCTCACAGGAAACTTAAGATACAAGCTAGACACAAAGTAAATACATCTGTTTCAAAAACTTTATATGCACGTTCACATACTTTTTTCCCCTCATGTCTTCATTTCTAGCAGCTGATGTAGAGAGAAGGAACCAACTCCTCAAATTACCCCTGTTTGACACAGGGGAAGTTCAACAGCAGGGGAAGGTGCTTCCTCCCTCTCTTCAGAAATAGTAGCATGCCAACAGAGCACGAGGGACATAGCAAAATCATGGCTAAATTAGAAACACTTTGTGTACACACTTATGCAAGAAGGTATTAGCAGAGCTCTGGGAGCCCTGAAATACCACTGTTCCAGGAGAGCTATCCTTTTGTCCCCTTCTGAACTGAGAAACAGAAACACACATTGCCCAGAAGAGACTGTTTAAGGTGCAGTGTGCAATTTGTGCTTACCAGAGCAATGTGAGGGAGCCCAGCTAAACAGAAGGAAGTATTAACTAAGATTTCTCACAGCTCAGGTCTGCAGGATTTGGGTAGAGTGGTAATCTTTGCTGGTTGTCCATAAACCAGCTGTAGAACAGATGACCTGATACATGTTTTGGGTCAGGGGCAGGGTACTGCACCTGAGGACTCTTTCCTCTGATCCACCTATGGCCCATTGTAGGAAGCCCCAGCAGACCTGCAGGCAATAGGAACTCCCCACACCAGACAACACCTCCACACAGCAAACACAACATTACTTCTGCAGCCTCCACCTAGAGATCTAAGGGAAGGAAACATTCTTTCCTTTTTAATCTGCTTTATATGATAACTCAGCTAAAAATAACATCTGTCATTTCAAACAGCTCTGAAAAATTTCTGTAAAGTTAAATGGAACCTAAAGGTATTTTCATTTCTAGAGCAAAAGAATTCATTCATAAAAATTAAAAGAAAAGGTTGAATGAATAACTGAAAATGTGCTTTTGTTTTGGAAGTCCTTAAAATTTATTACAAAAAAGCTTTTACACAACATTGGGACTTACTGTTTCCTGAGGCCAGCTGCAAGGACCATGGCACTGTGATGATTAAAGCGTTTAATGATGGCAGCATTGCTGCTTTCTCTAGCAGACTTTGAGGCATTTGATGTAGAGGCCACAGAAGCAACACCATAGCCCTACAAAGAAAACAACATTAATTACCTCCTGCCCCCAGAGCAGCAGGATGATTCTGTTTTCCTCTGAGTTGAGAAACCTGCATGCCACCTCCTCTGCATCACCATCCAAAGCATTGTTTGCCTACCTTTGCTAGACCATCACCTTATGTACTTTGAAAATCTCCAGTGCCTATTTTATTCTGCTAACCCTTGGCAATCTAGAGGTGTCAGAGAGAAGATAACAAGTCTTAAAATTTACAGATAATTTTATAAGACCATGATATAAGTAAAAACAGAACTAGCTTAAAAAAATTAAGGATCACCTATTCAAAACACAGGCATTGATGGCAAGGAAAAGATAGCAATTGTTTTACTGACCTCTTTTTAACATCTAGTGGGACAGCAGCAGCCCACAGGCTAAATGGCACCTGTCAGGAGGATGTGATACCACTAGAAATTCAAAAAACCTCAAGCCTTAATGTTGGCAGGTGGCTAAAGGCAATTCACTTTACCCCATGGGCAGTTTCATGCTCACAGTCAGCCAACCTCAAAAGCAAATTAGGGCAGTTTGCAAAGCACTTCAAATACACCTACCCTAAACTCATGGTCCAGTTTCAGACTGCTAGCTTTGGACAACTCTCACAGGAAGAAAATGAAAAAAGACACCCCCCACCCCCGCAAAAGAAACAACCAAAAAACTTAGAAATGCTGCTTTATTGTTAATTACAATTCAATGCTTTCAGTTAAATCAACTGCAGAAAAGCACATCTTTAAGTTATTTCACATTATAGTACACCATTTATATCAACAGTTTTAACTTGTGCTTGGAGCATAATTTTAGCATAAAAAAGTATTTAAAGCTAAACAAAGAAAACTATAAAGTGTCCTTAACATTAGGTTGAATCAAACAGCAATGTTCCAAGTAAGAACAAATCAAAGACTTTTTCCTGTTTTGTGCTCCTCTTCTGTACATTGTCACAGATTTTAAGAGGCAGAAAAAACCCAAACAGTTCACTTTAGACAAAAAAGCCAAGTGAAAGAGAAATTCTTTATAAAAAGGAAGTCCTGCATTTACACCTGCACACCAAGGCAGACGTGAGGCACACAGGGCCATGGGCAGTCTCCACTTCTTTACACACACAACAGCAGGAATGTTGACTCCCCAACCACTGCAGCTGCCTAGTAAGTGATGGGGTTTAGAATTAGCATTTGTAGTTATTTCAAAAGAAGGACCCTCTTACTCCTTACATGAAACTCAGGAAAGGGGTATGGTTTTCTTTTGGATTTTTTTTGTTTGTTTTCTGGGTTTTTTTCCCCAACTACTTACTTCATCTAATGTTTTATCTTCCAAAGCTGTTAAATCTATCAGGGGGTTTTTCACTCCTTGAGACACCATTGCTTTTAACCCTGTGTGTGAAACAAAGAAAAAAAGCCATGAAAAACTGTATCTAAACAAATAGGATAATTGTGGGATTGTTAGGTTATATTTAATCTTTAAAAGGAGAATACAAAGGTTCTGTAGAGGCCCAAGTAACCCTGGGACTAAAAACTTTAAATCCTTTTAAAAGTTCCATTTAAAATAAGCAATAAATGTGGGGAGTTACTCTAAAACATCCTCCTACTAATTAGCCCAGTTTTCACCAACTTCTACACATCACTGAACACTGATTGAAAAAAATAAATTGAGATGCAGTTATATTAGTGGGAATTGGGAAGCCTGTTTCTTCTAATTGTGTTTCTTCTAATTTTGGCACTGTTTTGCTGCCCTGCCTGGGTAGTATGACAGTTTATGTCTGGTGATAGCTTTCACTTGTGAAGGGATTTGCATTCCTAATGCCAGAATACATATTATGGAATGATGTTAAATGATCCCAAATGATACATTTCTGTATCATCACAAAGCTATCTCAAAAGGTCATTAAAAACCTAAGTCACAATATTTTAGGATTTCAGATCAAAAAGACTGACAGAGAACAAGAATGGCAATTCCTTTGGAAAATATGGACAAGTATGGATCTCATTTACTAAAACCCCATCTATAACAAAAGCTTTATGTGTTGTAAACTGGGCACACACCCCAAAACAAAACCTAAGTACACGGAATTTATTCCATAGTAACTGATGGTACATAATCCATCTACCAGAATGGCACATAATCAATCTACCAGAATTTGTAATAAAGCTTATTTCTAGCACTGCCACTTTCCAAAGGCTAATTTGTTTCAAGACATGCTTTCACTATGAAACATGCTCAGAATAGAAAAGCTGTAGCTAACTTTCAATGACCATCTGTAGCTTTCAGGAATAACCAGCTTACCTTTCTCATCCAGTTTGGCACATTCTGCAAAGAGGTCTTTTGAGCCTGTATTGAGCCTGTCCCGATGAAAATAATGAGACTGAAAAAATCGTGTCCAGAATTCCCTCTCAGTCATGTTATGTGGAACATTCTCTGCATATTTCATTTTTACTGTGAATGAAACCCACAATGATTACAAACTGTTTCACAAATCTTAACATGGTATTTTATGTCAGCATTTCCTTGCTGGCTTCCTTGCTGCCTCCATCCATTCCCATTAAATGGAAGGGCCTGCAGTAGTTAAGCATGAGCAAACAGGTACTTCTTTATGCCCTGCAAAGCTTTGGAAAGAAGTGCAGGTAACAGTGGCCTGAACACTCTTGAATTGCCCACACACACAAAGTCGGTTTTGCCAGAGTTCTAATCATTTTCAGAATGGATCTAGTCCTTTTAACCAGGGGCCAAAATGAATCAGTGTCAATGTTCAATACAGTCCAGGGGAATGATGGAAATCAGGTTCTTTTCCTCCCAAAGGTGATTTAATGAAAAATAACAATTAATTGAAACACTGAGTAGGAGAGCTTCATGGGAACCAAACATCCACTCAGAATTTTAAAAATAAAAGGTCAACACAATTTAAAATGTTTTCATTTAATGAAATCAAGTTTTCATTTCAAAAGCATGTTTTCATGCTTTTATGAAACATGAATGTGCTTCTTCCCATCCCTCTAACGAGGCAGGGAAAATCTCCAAGACGACTGGAAGGTATGGTCCCTTGTACTTCCAGCTCAGACTACACAGTAAGACAGTAAAAGACCAATGTGAAGTGCACGTGTTTGGTGTGTGAACACTGCTCCTACCTGCAGGGTACGTCCGGAATATGGACTCGATGATGTCCGAAGTCAAGTTGTACCTCAGCCCATTGCAGCCGTCTGTCTGCGGCCGCACATCCGCCTAAGGGAAAACACAGGCAGCAAAAGCAGTCATGTCTGGGTGCCTTCTGTAACTGGACAAGGAAAAAACTGGCAAGTTCTGCTGCAGATAAAATAAGCATCTTCCTCCCATAATCCATAGCATATTTGATCAGCCAGAGTATTTTAGAATGAGAAATGAAAAAGCAAACATTGATTACTTTATTATACTTACTACTTAAGTAGCAATTATATTCAAGCAATTCATCAAGCAGACTGCAGGCTTTAGAAAGCAAAGAGCACTCCATTGGTCAAAACAAGATATGCTTAATTTATTTACGTTTAACTAATTTATGCTTATCCTTGTTTCAAAGTAAAAATATTTAAGTGTACTGTATATGCCTGATGTTTTATTGTTCACTCAGCAATTCAGCCAGTGACTATAATGAAGTGATAGAAAAGGATTTATGGCTCATGCATCCTTATACACTAAAACCATCTTAGTATAATTGATAAATAACACTGAATTTAAAACCTGAGGGGGGTTAGCCTTAGTCAGAACTTTGAACCTACAACTCAATGATCTCTTTAGGACACTCTGGAGGAGGCGAGAGCTCTGTGCAGCTCTCAGAAACAGGAAAAGTACATGATTGCACATTCTGCTGCCTTTTCCTCCTTTTCCTGTGTACCTAAAGTCTAGCTTTTGTACCATTTTATTCCTAGGGAAACAATCATTCTGAGCCAGACAGTTACTTGAACTTGAACCAGGACACACAAATATCTGAAATTTTCTTCTTCACAAATACAGGGGACACAAAGATAACCAATTATTTTAAGAAAGCTTGAATTTTGAAGGTTTGATGGGTTTACTTTTTGTTGTGACTTTTTTTTTAATGTTAAGGTGTAAGAATATTAGGAGATGGGAAATCAGAGCAATCTAATTTGTTTGATAACTGATTCAGGTATTTCCAAGGTGGGGGAAAAACCAAATGTTTGTACAACAGCAAAATTAAAACAACTCCTACCTCCTCTTTCCCTACCAAACCCACTGTGTGCACACATTACAAAGGTGGAAGTGGGATTCCATCTATAGAGTCATAGCTATAAATTTTGTTGCAGAAGTAGAAACATCTCTGCGTGAGGAATCTCAGGTTGTACCTAGATTGCACTGGAATTACTGAAGCATGGTTTCCACAAATGAGTAAAATAACTGAGAGTTAGAGAAAAAGAGAGAGAAAAAGCCTTCAGATACAGAAGTTGTTCTTCAAGTAGCTGAAAGCATGTACTGGTTTAAAAAATTGGGGAGGGAATAAAACCCTTATGTGCAAAGGTTCATTTATGCATGTCAGTGCTGCTACAGATATCTTTTAAATTTATTGAGCTAATACAGTCTAATCTAATGACCATATATTCACATCACTCCTGTGTTACAGAAGGCAGAGCAGCAGTACAAACAACATCTGCTTATTGGCAATTTAAAGTTCAAATTGGGCATCTTAAATGGACAAAGTTTTGATTTGCAGATTAGCGTTAAACTTGGAATAGCTTATCATGAGGAGAGATGTTGAGGAACCAGAAGACAGTATCAGTGTATCTGGGAATAAAGTGCATGAGCAGAATTCTTACTTTCCCCAATTTGTTTGCTCTAAAATCCTTTAAGTCAGAGGTTCAACATACCAGAAATGCTGCAGAGATGCCCACATCCTGCTTACTGGGTGCTGCAGAATTATCCCCTGCATTCAGGCTTAAACGGTTGGCCCAGAATTCTTCAGCACTGATTACTTGGCTCACAACAAGGTCTTTATAGAGCTGAAACAAAACAGGATCTTCTTGCAGCATTCTGGTAAAAGAATGTATTGAACAGAATTGAAACACTGCAGAATAAATCACTAGTATTTCCATAACTAACATAAGTTCACAAAAGGAACAGAAAACAACTCTTCTTTTAAAGCTGTGCATTTCTTAACAAGATTGTGTAAACAACCAACCTCAATAGCAGTATTTGTCTCAAAAGACTTAAGAAAGGACTAAAACACTGTTTAAGGAATAGCATAGAATGTTAGAAAACAGTAATGCTTAAGAAAAAGGTAATGTGGGATTAACGTCTTGTCCTAAAATACTTTTTGGTGCTGTTGTGTCTTCGCACATCCAGGACTGGGGTCTCCTGAGCTGTAAAAGCACAATGAATTATCCTGATCTTCCATAACAAAAGTATAATGGGGGGACGGGGAAGGAGGGAGGGAAAGGAGATTTCAGCACTGTCCAGTTCTTGGTTTAAGATCTTAAAATTCAGTAGCTACAGATCTCTGTTCTACTGCAGAAGTATAGATCACAAAATATGTATGGGAAAAGATCCCTTAAAACCCCTTACCCCAAGATGGTTGTTCATTTATGTTTCTGTGGTGACAGTAGGATCCTCATCACTTAATCACACACAGCACAAGTGCTACAGACACATTCAGTGTCATTGCTTCCACCAGGGAGCAACATTTACAAAAGTTAGCATCCACATATCAAGTATCACCCTTACTACCCAAAATGCAAAGACTATGCACCTGCACCTTCAGTTAACTCATGTTTAAGCAGCTGTTACAGCTGTGTACCTTACTTGAAACCCACTGGGCTATTTTCAGGGAAATGCTCATGTATGTTCACAACCAGCCCATAACCGATCTTTAACATGTACCTCAGGGGCTTCATCAATTGCAAACAACAAAAAAAAATCAGGAGTCTTATACATACATAGTACATAGTCTAGGGAAGAACGTGGATAAACTGCAATCTGGACAGAATGAAAGTCTTAGCTGCTCTAAGGATGAAGCAGGATGAGGTGTAAGTGAAAGCTTTGTGGCAGGACATCCATACTATGTTTTAACCACCAAGGTTTCTCCAATTCTTCTTATTGTCACAAGTAGGGATTAGTGGCAATTCTTACAAATTAGTGCAGCAGAAAGCAGTCTGTTTTTCTGGTTATTTCATTAAAGCTTGGAATTTTTGTACATATCCAACTCCCACATATCAATAAATGGTGGAAGTGCCACAGAGACTCTGGATGTTGTACCCTTCCAGAACAGGCTGAATCTTTTTTGCCTTATCTGTTGCAATTAAGCTAATGAAGCCACATCACTAGACTTGGACTTGTAATCAAGAGAACATGCTATGGCTGAGTCTGTGCAGAGATTCTGGCTTTTCAGTAACTACAAAAGCTCTGCACAGTGTGATGCTGTAAAACTCCATTTAAGGATGCAAAGACTCGGAGCTAAGAATGCCCGTGTTCTCAGTACCCATACTGTCAGAAATAAGGCACACAGCATAAAGAAAGGAGTATGGGAACAGTGCCAAAGCAGGCTGCACTGCTGCAGACCCTAGTGGTTGCTGCAGTACTGGAACCAGTTATTCCTGAATGTGTCATGCCTTCAGCACAAGGGCTCATGCCATTCTGCTGGGAAATCTCCTTGTTAAGATCCAGTCTGTCCCATGAGGCAATGTTCGTGTTTTGAAAAATCTAACTTTAACTTAGCTTTCAAATCTAGAACAGTCTTTGGAAATGGAAGGCAGTAGACACAGGGTTCACAGCAGACACTGGAAGCGAAACGCATCTGGGGAGATGCAGAGAAGGAAGCTCTGTGGCCACAGGGACTGGTTTAACACAAACATTTTAAAGGAACGGAAATGTATCTCAAGAGCCCATTTGGGAAAAGAACTTTAGGTTCTCAACATCTTTTCAAAGCATTTCTTAGAATAAACATCCTGTATGCCAAATAACAAACTGCAGCATCTCAAGAGAGATGCATGAAAACACCAAACAATTCAGTAGCCTTTAAAACACCAAAAAAGAGGTGAAGAGGCTCTATGGGGAAGGCGAAAAGAAATCACAAATCTCCAGAAAACTTATGGAAAAGGAAGAAAAAAAAATCTCTCAAGCAGCTTTTCTAACTGATACATATATATTTAAGAAGACTAAAGAGACAGACTGCCAGTCGGGTGCTCTCATCTCATAACTATGGATAAGAAGGACCGGGTGGCAGCCAGACTGGCTGCCTTTACACCTCAAGAACGTGTCACTAAGCACACAAGTGTAGTCTCAACATGTGACAGTCATGCAAGTCTCAAGGAACTGCCTCTAAATTGAAAGCAGGGAGATTTTTACTAGGGAAGCAAATGCTGTATCATTCATGATGTTGAAATAACAACAGCTGTTAACAGATATACGTGATAGTTAGCTAACAATTAGAAATAAGCCCCAACAAAACAAACTTTTAGGCTTCTTTCCCTTTACCTGTTCTTCTCCTCAAGTTCTTTATTAGCTTTCCTTTTGAACTTGGGCAACAGTTGTTGAAGAAGATCCTTTACTGCATCTCGCTCCTTCACTGCTGTGCTTTCATTGGAGAAGTGGAAGTTGGTTGTGTCCCCTGCATGCAATACCAGCTGCAGCTGAATTTTAGCTTTACCTTCTGGACTGATTTTCTGGCCTAGATTGTAGAGAGACAGACAGTGAGCTTATACAAGAAACTGTCTTCCCTAGAGTATTTGCTTATAAGCAGTTATCCTCATCATCCAATTAAATACCATTATCCTGTGTGTGAATTGCAGCCATGAAAGTGGAACAGTCAGTCCTCCCCTTGAATTAGTTTGAACCCTGCACCTTGTCCACTCTAAGATACAAGACACAGACACTTGCAGCCCATTGCCAAGTATCCTTCAGCTTGTGCTCAGGAGCCCTGATTCATCTTTGAATTCCCCAGCGCCTCCATTAGAAAATTGCTGCAAATGAGACTGTCATCACCTGGACACTTTAACCTGGAACCAATCCAGGCTGCTGCTGAAAGGTGACCTCATTACCCCTTTCCACTTCTTCCTGCTGCCTTTCTTTTATGACTGTTAGTGTTTGTGCAGCAAGCTGAAGCAAGGAACTGACCCAGTAAAAAGCACTCCCTTTTATTTCTCCAGCTGGCCCAGCTCCCATGGAGGACAGTGGGAAGAAAGCAGAGGCAGGGTGGATAACAGCACATCTGGATCCCAGTTTCCAGTGGTGAGGTAAGTGCAGTTAGCCACTACTGCTCCCCAAGTCAATCACCAATGCCTGCAAGGTACTACTACACCCTCATGACTCATAAGAAAAACCTAATTCCTGCTTCCATCCTCATAGCCAGAGGGAGCAGAGGCTGGGACAGCTCTGCTTATGGACTGCTGTGCTGTACTGACTTTAGTGGAGCGCTGCAAATGGCACTAACCTAACTTTTAATATCAGCCCTTTCTCCAGTGCAAGAGGGAGACAGGAACCAGATGTCAACACTAAATCACCTTCTCTATTACCAATTTACAAATACATCCCACCCTCTTTTTTATTTTAGATTACAAAAAGAGTGTCTCTTACCCAAATTAAAAATAGTTCAATGCCTTTACATGTACACATTTAAAATACGAGCTGCTGAAGCGTAAGTTAATAGCTAAATAAAACCTTCACAAAGTTGATTATTATAGGTGAACAGGGCTTTTAAACTTGTTATCACATTCAGATTTAAGACAGGAGGATCTTAGTTCTGATTCATGACACACTTTTGATCATGCTGCAAGTGCTTGTCTGTGACTTTAAACAGCAATAATCACTAAACCATTACCAAGTGACGCACACAACTTACTTTTTATTCCTTCTTTGGCATTACAGCCCATGAAATATGAGCACTAACTGGAGCCAGAAAGGCAGCATGCTATAGACGTTTACTGTTTAGTTTTGACTTGCAAGTACTCTGCTGTTGCAACAGCAAATGCTTATTCGGAATGCTACCAGCTAGGCCAAACTACAGAAGCTGACACTTCTGAAGCTATGGTCTGTTGGATGAAAATAAAACAGAGTTCATTTTGTATGAAAATCGAAACAGCTTTAGATACTGAGTTTAACAGATGATATGCCAGATAGTTTCTGTGTCAGACTGAAAATCCTATACGCTTCCTTGATCCTCCTCCCACCCTCCCCTCTACAAGCATATGGCATACATTATTTTTCTGTTCAACTTACTGCAGAAGTTTATCAAAAGGTAATAGTAAATGCAGTGTAAGTTAAATATCTGAAAACTACAAAAGTTCTGCAGCAGCATCCTTAAACTGGTGATACTTCACCACAGTCCTGATCTCTGCTGCTACACAGAGTAGCCTGGTCAAAGCTCCAGACCCTTACAACCTTCCTCACTTACCTACACCTAGCATTATATAGGCCATGAGCTTTGGGTTGTATGTAAGCCTGGATGGCAAGGCTGCTGGCAGCAGCTGGGGCAGAGGTGCTCACTCACATTTGATGTCTGCATACATGTGGCTGACGGTGAAGCGGTCCTTGCCCTCGGGCGCCCAGGCGATGCGCTCGGCCATCAGGTACAGCGCCCCGTCCTGCTTCTTCTGGCGCACCTTCTTCACTATCAGCAGCACTTCTTCCGAGGACGTTGCCATGGTGGCTACAACGAGCTATTAAAAACACACAGTTTCAATTCTTTCTGCTGTAATTCTTTCGCTCCTCCTGTCTATATTAAAGTATTACAGCTCACATGTCCTTGTTCATGCCTATGCCATTTAGGGAACGTTTCAGATAAACACTCTTCCCTCTTTCACTACAATGAGCAGATTTATTTAAACAAAATACTCCCGGCTACCTAAATAATTAATTTAATTATATTGCTGATACTGCTTTTGCTCCAAAAAAAAGACCTGCAAATCTTACATTTAAACTGATACCTAAATTTTCCTCTTTTACTGTTCCTTTACTGGTTTTTCAAGTTCAGAAGAATACCGAAGCTAAGCAATGACAGAAACTCCAAATCTCCTCTGGCACTGGCAGCAATTCCCTTCTTCAGTGGGAACGGCAGATGCAAAGTCATTTCAGAAAAGCGAAGGATACAAGGTATGTGAAAAATCATGGATTTTCAGTTCACTGTGCTAAAGATAAGGTAGTTCAGTGACTGCTGTTCTTACTGTGGTGGGTTTTGCCCACAGCTTGAACAATGTTTTGTGCATTTGACTGCAGCTGCCCAGTCCCTCTCCTCCAAAGTCTGAGGGACTAATGTTACACATACTACAACACAATGATTTTGCCACAGTCTCAAACCAATAAGCCTTTAGATACTTGCTGCATTGTTCTCCCCAGCAATCACTATCATTCCTCTCTCCAGGTTCACCCTACAACCTTAAATTTTTCAAGAGATTAAGGATACAACAAGTATTACTACACCCTGTCAAACATACTGGTGTATACTTACCAAAAATGCACATATTTGGTAAGTTTGCTGAAAATGTTCGGTATGTCCAAATGCTCTGTTCTGTGTATGATAAACTTTACTACCAATATGCAAAGTAATATTTTCCAATGTTGATATGCACGTTTCAGGTGCTTTAGAATACCTGTAATATTTGCTGGGACTCACAGCAAACTCCAGATTGCAACCTGCATCAGCTATCACACTACTAGCAGGTATCACAAAATGGTAATTCTAAGCATTTAAATTCACATACTTCTTTTTTCTTAAAAAAAAACCCACAAAACCAACCAGCAGCAAGAAAAGGTATTTTACTCTGACAATTTGGACAGTAGCACAGCATTCTCTTCAGCATAAGTCTTACAAGCTCGTGTCCCAATGAGTTAAGTAAAACACTAGATGGAAAGACTTAATGGCAAAAGAGCTCTGCACTTAAGCTTTGCTCCTTCATCATTCCAGCCATCCAAAGCTTTGCCAAAGAGTTCAGTCATGCTGAGCTGAATGTGGGGGTTCACATCAGCACCACTGCAGCAGTCACTAGAACATGCTGTGCCACATTCAGAGCATCCTTGGTAATACTTCTTTCTCAAAGAAAACTGCATGGCATGATTTCAGAACTGTTCCCGAGCATAATCCATTACAGTCTCCCAGCAGCATTATTCCCTTTCAGTGCTATTCACACAACCATTTTATGTAGTTTCCTGTTGCAGGTCTGCAGTCTCTCATCAGCACCTCATCCTTACTGGAAAAAGGCAGCTGGCCACAGGCTCTCAGAGACTGGAAACCTCAATCTGTGCAAGACTAGGGATTTTGATGTTTTTGTCCCTTTGTTATGTTATAGTCCTTTAAAGTCATTATTACCCAATGCAGTGGAGTCAAAGCCACAGAATGCAAAGGAATTAAACCTGTGCTGAACAGCAGGAAAAATGAAAGCATTTCCACAGTCAGGCTCATTCTGATGGCAGTTGCTTTGCTTTTCTACCATGCCATTTCACCTACCTACACCCAGTCTTTCAACTACAGAAGCAAAGGATCAGCAGCTACCAACTTCTCCTTTAGAGCCGTTCTAGTACCCTGCAGAGTGCAATCTGTGAGTGCACAATTATCCCACAAGTGGCTCATTCCACCTTCTGGGAGGGTGAGCACACACTGGCTCATGCTGTTCTTCTTTCTGTCATTGCTGTGCTTCCTTTTTCCTGCAATAATTTACAGTGGCAGTGGGATGATACAACTCACGAGCACAGTGAGCATTACCCAAAATGGAGAAAATCCTGAGCTGTCATTTGAACAGTACATCAGAAAGAATTAAAAAAACCTATTAATAATCAGGATTTAGGAAGGTTACCGTCTGTCACTAAGGAAAACAAAATGGCTTCTTGTTACAAGAAATACAGGAAAAATTCTGAAACAGGAATCCTGCATGAGGATTCCCTTTTCTGTCTCTTACACAGAAGGCTACATCCTGGCTAAGCACACACAGTACACAGCTCACGTTCCTTTTTATTTGTCGGGCATATAAGGCCTACTATGCAGCAGGGTGAGAGGCATCAATGATCTGCTTGTGCCTGCCTAAATTTCATAACCTCTAAATTTAACAGCTGAAGTTTCCAGGAATCAGTACTGCAGATGATGACACTGCTGCTCAGAGGGGCAAGAACTGCAACCTGCACACAGAGAAATGCTGTTGTTTTGCAGCTTTAAGTGATAATTTTCATCTGCTGCAGCATTAGAGTTCTTCAGCTGCTGGTTCAAGTATCTTCCAGAATAGGAAGAAGGTCAGACAGTTTGTTTTAAATTCTCCAGCAGCAGAGCATTTGAACTGATGGTCAATAGTTGTAAAAGCACTTGAATCAATCAGCCCTAACCATGAGGTACAACTTGTCGTCAAGGGTGTCTTGAGGATGTTCATTTCAGCTGCAGTTTACACTGGGGAAGGTCTAGCATGAAGCTTCAGTGCTGGCATAGACCAAAATAAAGGTTCTGCTTGCTTACCCACCTTTAAGCCCTCCCCTCCTAGCTCTGTGGGAGCAAACACAGCTTTCTGGAAGTACCATCACATTCCAACAGCTATCCTTCCTCTATCACAGTGAATCTTCCTAACCAGTTTTAAGACCAGGTACCTCTTATCTATGTTCCTTACAACACCTGTTCTGAACGCTCCATTACCATTTCACTCCAATCTCTTCCCATGTGGTTTTGTCGAGTTCTGAGCAGAAATAAAGGAAACATTTACACCTTTTAATAATCCTGACTTGGTCAGGGTGGGTACGGGCTGGCAGGCAAGCTCTGACAGATCGATGCAGGCCTTGCTGCTGCTGGGCTTCCGCTCCCCGCAGGGAACAGCAGAATCATGGAGTAGCTGTGCCAATGGCCCAGCCTGACCCGCAGCGGCACAGGGACGCTGCCAGGCCCGGGAGCGGGCAGAGCAGCAGCCCGAGGGGCAGCAGGCAGGGGTCTGTCAGGGACACAGCTCGGCTGGGTGGGGAGGTGGCAGCAGTGCTGCTTGTCCTGGGCACGGCGGGGGGGAACCACGGTCCTGAGCCTGCCTGAAGGGCCAAGTCCGGCCTTCCTCGGATCCGCAGCACCCACGCCCCGGGAGGGATGTCAGCCCGCGGCGAGACGGGCCCGAGGACACCCGCACGGTCCCGGGGGATCTGCCCGGCCGCCGGCCCTCCCGGCAGCATGCACGGAAGGCGCTGCCAGGGCACCTCTTTGTCTGCCGCCCGCACCCGGGCCAAGCCCGGTGCCCCGGGACGCGATGCTGCCGGCGCAGCGGTGCCGTCTCCTCGCCGCAACCCCCCGGCCCCGGGGGGCGCAGACCGACGGTGCCGCCGCCCTTTTCGTCCCTTCCCTCACC
>VZRZ01006776.1:543096-586524 GCA_013398175.1 Climacteris rufus | reverse complement strand
AGAAAGGAAGGAAAAAGTCTTTGTGTCATTCATTCAGAGCTAAAATTAATTCAAATTAGTATTTCCAGCAATTATAATTGCCTCTTAGCTTTATCAAAACTGTAATGGCAGATAGAAAAAGATATTTGAAAAGGGAAAGCTTTCAAGATTTATTTTAGTCTCCACATTGTGCTGCTATGGTCAGAGAGTGCATTTCTATACTTTTCTTCCAGTCACTTAAGTCTACCATCCTATGGATGGGAGCTAAGAAAATCCACACTGGTAAATGTTTCAGCCATAGAGAAGTCACATGAATCCTAAAGAAGTCTCAAGTTTAATGTATTATCCATTCTCTAACCATATTGTTTATATGCCGAGTTCTTCAATATATCCTATATATGCAGTAAGTATATCAAAATGTATCAAGGCTGATATTTAGTAAGTTCTAACAAAAATATATAGTACTTTTCAATATTATAGAAGTATGGGAGATATAGAGGATACAGATGGATACAGATTAGATAGAGATAGAGATAGAGATAGAGATAGAGATAGAGATAGAGATAGAGATAGAGATAGAGATAGAGATAGAGATATAGAGATAGATTTTTATATATTTATATATATATACATACATATGTATATGTATGTATATATATATATATATATATACACATACACACAACCTTACAGGTTTAGAGCTTTTATATTGCACTGTAAGATTAATAGAAATCTTCTTGCATCTGTGTATATTATATACATGACTGGAAATAAGACAAAGGAGTTTTAAAGAGTGTTGAGTCAATCTAAAGTGTCCATGGGGCTCAAATGAATAAGTTCAGAATATTCTCGAAAGTTCTGTATAAATCGTTTAGTCTGTAAAATTATTCTGAAAGTATTTCAAAAGGAGCATCTCAATATAAGTGTTGTACTTCAGCTGTAACTTTAAAAAGAACAAAATCCACATGCACCCTCATTACCACAACCCTCAGAATGTTGGCATTTTTTTCATGTAGCACAAGATAAAAATTTGCAATGCATGCGAAATTAAAAAATAACAGAATAAATTTTGGGGGACAGGGCAGGTATAAAAACATGCCAAGCTCTCTCAAGCCTTCCATCCTTTCCTCTTTTATCTGGCAAGCTTTCATCTATCCTATTTCTTTGTTTTGGCTGTCTAGTCTGGTTGCACATAGTCCAATTCATCCTTAATATTCACTGTTTTTTTCTTCATTTCTTTCTTCAGAATTCATTATTCCCTATAGGTACCAAGATAGAGCAGCAAGCTCAGGAAGAAAAGAGCATCTCAAGCAACTCACAGTAGGGAGTCAAGAGCCAGGTCTCCTAGCTTTTATAGGGCTTATGTAGCCCTATAAAATAGAACATGTCTGAATACAGCTGGTGATAGATAAGGATATACACAAAACAAGATAGGTCAGGAGTGCAAATCCTTGCAATCTGAAAGGTCTCCTTTTGTAGTCCACTTCAACCACTCTGACCGGCATTGCAAGGGCTTTAGGCTTTGAGTTCAGTTAAACCTAATATTATCTCGGAAATTTCAAACTTATTGTGTCCATTAAAAACGTTTGGAACTTGAGCACAGAAAGCACAGTCTCACAAGATAACTTATCTAAAGCAGGAAAACTATCTGAATGTCTGCAACATGATGATGATGATACTGGGCTGGGTTGGTGAACTCTGGAGATGGTAACAAAAAAAAAGAGAGTAGATGAATATCATATGAGGTTGCTCTTTTATTTACTCAATTCAAGACATCAGTGAATTAGAAACACAAAGTGAATTTTGAATTAGATAGGATTATCTTCTACTGATTGTAATATAAATCAGCCATGATCTTTTACAGCTCAGGTGATCAAAGAAAAACACAAGAAACAACAGTTGTAGTACAGCATATGCTTGTAGAAGAGTCACATAACACATGCTATGATGAGAAAAAAGGAAAAAAATCCGTTCCAGTGAAAATCTCAAATACATGTCAGGAAAATCAGTTCCAGCAATTATACCACCTCTAGTTCTGACTCTGAGGACATTTCCATTTCACTGAAAAAATAATTGGTAAAGAAAACTCATATAATGAAAAATAGCAATAAAGGGGTTGCTACCACATCATTGAAAGATAGCAGTCTTATAAGAAATAAGGGAGTCATGTAACTTAGAATATGGAAGTGTCTCAAGCAGGAATTATGTTTAACAAGTTTGTATTCTCTTGTATGTGATGATATAAAAATGTTGGTATATAATGTAGGAGCTTCTAAATCAAAATTAGTCCTATTTAAAACATTGTTTTAAACTCTTGATATTCACCTTCTCCCAGTTTTAATTTATCTTCAGCATTTTAAAATTCTTTTTATTGGGCAGCTAGCTCAATTCTACAATTTTTGAATAAAAAGAAAGAATATTTATTATAAAAGTATCTATATATTGCAGTTACCTACAGCAGAATTAATCAATGCTATGCTATATTGAATTGATTCATATCACCAAATTAAGAAGTACTACTCTCTCTATGATTAAAATTGAATAGAAAACCTAATCATCTCACCTGAAGGGTGAAAAAAAAAATAAAGGCAACACCTTCCATATGTAGATTTTTAATTCCCTAATTAAAAAGTGTTGAGGATTTCCAATTTAATTATTAAATGGTACAAGGAAAAACTTACTTGATAACTTTGATAATTAACTCTTCATAATATATTGCTACCAGGCAAAATCATTTGAAAACTTCTTTTGTCATCATAGAAGTATTCAAACAACACAAGTACTTAGGAAGAATTTGCCTCTCCAATCAAAAGCATCATATCAAGGTGTATTGTGAGGGTTTCTTTTCAGCCTCTTGATAGATCTAGATTTTCACCTTACTGTTGAATGATGGTAGAATCTGACCACTTGGGCCACCAAGCACCCTCTTCTTGCAGTAAATCCAATTCAAGAATCTGGCTTTCAACAGTGTGATAAGACACAGTCTACAGATGGTAGTCAGAGATGCAGGGTAAACCTGCAGCCCATCACTTCACTGAAGTTGTGCTGAAAAATGAGTAATTTCAACCTGATTGTCTTCCTAGCCTACCTCCAGATCTGGAAATAATAAACAACTTTCACGTCTGAAAGAGTATTTAAATCGTGTGCATATGTGGGCACCTTTGTATGTCAAACAGGTCTTACAGAGTTCTCATATTTCCCAAAAACATTGTTAAGTTCATCTCTCATGCTCTGTATACACTGAAGTGTCTGTGATAGCATTTACACAGCAGGGATAAAATAAGAAGAAACTTGTTTACTCCCACACTAAAACAGAAAGACAAATCTGTATATTGTGTCATTCTCTAACATCAAAAAGTGATAAACACCTTTACCAAATGCCTCATCAAGGAAATCTGACCTTGACAGAGCAGTATCTCTACGGGTAAAATAACTCTTGGCCTCTTTCCCTCTATCACGGTCTCATACATATCACATCAGCTGCTCCAACAGGAGGATATGCCACGAGGTCAAGCCTCTATGAGCTGAATGGGGATTTTCAGCAACTATTTGTGACCTTCCATAACCAAAAAACAACCGGTATTCTCCTGATCCCAGCCTTTAATTAGATGAAGTCAGTGCCATCTCTGTATCCCAACTTTTCTCTTGTTTCTCCAGGTACACAATTTGGAAATTATAATATGTGCACTTCAAAAAGAGCAAATATAAGCTATGCACAACCCTAGCTACAGCCATGTACAAAACTACCAACTTCAGGTTCCAGTTAAAGTAATCAACACAAAGCATAGGAGCTGAAAGAACAGTGAAATTAGACACACAGGTCAGCAGAAAGGTCCAGTGGACTGTGAAAATAATATATTAATGGGTTTTATATAAGGATAGACATATAATGCATATATAAGTCCTAGAAGCTGAAAATGTTTGATGTTAGGACTATTGGGATCTGTATTAAAATCTGAATACATGCTTTAAAACAATGGTGAGAAAATATAGGCTGTCATATCTACTCTGTAAATAAAATTTAGTTTCCATGGATGCCAACCTCGGACTTTACAAAATAAAACAATGGAATCATATACACTTACTCTGCTAGAATAATTACCATTCTCATTCCTAAATTAGATGTGATGAAGACATCAGTTTTGAAAAAGTATGCTCTCGTTATTTTGATGTATTTTGGCTCAGGTTTTTCAAGTTCAAAGGGTTTAGGAAAGGCATAACTTTTTCAACAAATAATGTCATTTAGGCTTTTCTGGGAGAAACCTTTTTTCAATACCAATTGCTCCCCATCCATTCTAGATATTCCTACTCCAAGGTCATTCCCAGAAAGGAGGGGACCCCAGTTGCTTCCAGCAGTCCCAATCTGCTCACCCTAGTCAGATACTGCATTAGTAAAAGAAAAGGCAAGGCAATTTTCAGGCTGAGAAATCATTACACTAGACAACAAGTTGCCTGATACCATCAGAGAAGTAGCATAGCACTGACAGAGGAGGAGGTATAAATGGGGAAACATCTACTGCATGTCAAGATGGTGAAGGTGTTCAACTGAACACCTCAACTGCCAAGACTGGAACTGGTGCAATTACTAAATGTGCAGGTGAAGAATCTTGGTGATAGATATGTGACAGAAAAGTGATAGTCAATGTAACTGTACAATTAATTCAATAATTGTATATTTAAAGAGCATCTATTCTTTTGATTCCTGAGTGATCCCCACTCTTATTCTAGACTACTACTACTAGTAGTATTCACGTTGGACTTCTTTTTGAAAACAAAGTGGAAATATTTGGGAGGAATTTTGTTTTCTTTCTATTGAAACATTCTATGGCATTTTCTTAGATTATCTCTGGAGTTCATTCTCTGTACCACCACTCTTGCATCAAAGACATCATTTCACATACATGATTCTTGAAACAAATTTACAGCATTTGTGTTCCGGAGTAGGGTCTTCACATTAAATTAATTTTAATATTTTGCCCCTCCTTGCAACCTTGTCTTTGTACATATAGAAGAACTCAGTCACTAATTTCATTGTCAAAAAAAAGGCTTAAGAACTAAACAACTCTTCCTTTTCCTCAGAAGCGAACACAAGGGATATTTATATCATGCTAAGCTATTATGAAACTTGCAATATGTGACCTGGCTATTTTGAATGATTCAATAATGAAAATCACTGGGATTTTCTAATGTTTAATCAATTTGTCAAATGAGGGAACATCTGAATTGTGAATACAGCAATAGGACAAAAATGACAAAATTCTCCTCCAAGTAAAAAGAGATAAGTGTAGCAGTTAAAATGCATTTAGATCATTAAAACTTTGAGGTTAAATTAATTTATATTTTTCCTTAGATGTTTAAGAAGGGATAAAAATCACATTTACTCTAAAAAACATGCAGTTCATAAGCAAAGCTATAAAAGAGTAAGATTCAATATAAGACACGAAATTAAAAAAAATCCTAAAAAACCAATGCGTTGAAATACACTGACAAATATTATTTTCTTTCCTTCAAAACCTTCTCTAAAACTGTAGAAATAAACAGGCCCAATAAAGAGAAAATGGCTTTGGAGGAAAAGAATATTTACGTTATAAACCTTCAGTGTGAAGAAATGGGAAAAGGTTTTTTGTGATCAGCAGTCAGAATTATACAGAAGGTGGGACTGGAAAAATGGGAGAATCTAACTACAGCTCTTAAGGAAGAAATCCCACAAAACTATCACTTTTTTCAAAAATTTTTAAACTCTTCTTTGATGTGATTTATCACAGAAAAAATTAATGTATATACAAAATGATCATTTGAGATTTTGCTCTTAACTGGTAAAATGATAGTTAAATATCCAGAAGTTGATTTAGGAGATAGTAGAATGAAGAACAACTTCTTAAAACAGGAGAGTAGAGTAGCAGAAAAAAAAAATTGACTTACGCAGAAAGATTTTGACAGACTGAAAAATTGGGAGTCCAGCTCAGGGAGGTATGAAATAAAGAGCAGGCAATTCTTTAGCAAAACATCATTTGGGAAACAACTATAAGCCATCCCACCATGGAAGAAAAAGAATTAGGTAATAAGCTGAACAATGAGCTGGTTTTGGACTTCAGGCACAAGAAGGAAGTTAGCAGAAAGTGGAAGCTAGGTCAAATCAAAAAGGGTGAAGACCAGAGTAGGTATGAACCAAATCAGAAAAGTAAAATCATGCAAGAATTGTAACTAACCAGAGATGTGAAGAAATAAAGTCTCTTTTAGGAATATTAGTAGCATGAGGCATCATATGGAAAGGTTTGGTTTGAGGAGAAAAAGAGAACTCTTTTTTTCAAAAAGTATGAGGCTTGATAAAGAGACTTTAATATGTAATACTGGGGCAATTCCTGGTTGAGGAAGAAACAAATAAGAGAGTACTTAGATAATTTTAATTTTTCCAAATCATGTTAGCCTAATGCACTTGGTAACTTAAAAAATTGACTGACGAAACTGCAGAACTGCACTTCTTTGAGAAATCGAAAAGGATGAGAAAAAAAAATCCTACACTTTGAAAGAGAAAGAAAGGAAGAAGTGGGGAACTACTGAATCATTAACTCAAAATAGCAGAAAATATCTGGGGGGAAAAAAAGGATGTTTAGCATCCTGGAGAAAACATAAACAAACAGTGAGTGGGAATTAATATGGAATAAATCAAGTAAAACAATACAATTTTACTTTAAAACAGAAAACTGGAACTGTGAAGGGATAAGAATTAGTACCTGTCATATATTTTGTGGGGGTCTTATGTGTAAAATTCTCATAGGCAAATTTTAAAATCGTGATCTGGAAAAATATTGTAGGTGTAGATATGAGGAAAACAATGTTCCAGGAATGGTTCTTAATGCTTCCCTTGAACTAGATGGCAAATGGATTTCTGCAGAGCTCTTCCTCATGCGTCTATATCCTCATTTCATATTTTCATTAATAGAGTGGGTGGTGAACTCCTGAAATTCGGATTACAAATATTTTGAAACACAGAACAGAACTTGACAAATGGGAGATATATCCTGAAAAATAATTTGATGTTTTTTAACACAGAGAAGTAGAACTTACTGGGGACAGTCATCTACATAAACACATGGCCTGAAATAATTGGGTGGGAAAACACTCTGAGAGATGCATATAGTAGTTATCTTAATAAGCAGCAGAACATAAGCCACTTGAGTCATGCTTCTGAAATCAGCCAACTGAACCTTGGTTTGTCACATATAAACAAAAAATAAATGTGATAATCTTTTGATTTAGATGGCACTAGTAAGGACCAAGAGGAAGAACTTTGTGTCCAGCATGAGGAAATATATTTCAAGAAAGGTGACAGGAAGTCCAGGAGAGAGTCACAAATATGAGAGGTTTTTAAAGCTTTATTTATTAGGGAATATTGAATAAAGAGATAGAAGAGTTAAATCTGAAGGAGAGAAACTGAGATACAAATGGAAAACAAACAAAATAAGTATTATCTTAAATAAAAATTTCAGGAAAGGAGAAGAAATTAACCTAATATCTTATTCATGTGACTATGAAAAACAGCAATTGGCTTAAATTATAAAGAACAAGATATTAACAAAAACATATTAATAACAGCAGTAAGGTAAAGCCTGGGTCACACCTTTTGGGAAAGCTATACTATTTCCAGTGCTGGAGGTGTTTACGACTAGGTTGCACAGATATCTCTCAGACTCTACCTGCATGTAATTGGCCCTGCCCTGCAATAGATGAATGGACATTGACTGAATAACCTCTTGAATTCCCTTCCAGCAATATTATGATCTAACCACCTGTAATTCTCACTGCATTTAAATCAGTGCCAAAGCATTTAATAACGTCCCTTCTTTTTTCCCCTATTATGACTTCTCAAAAGAAAAGCTAATAATAGCTTACTCTCCAGTTTAAAGGCAATGAAACAATTGCAACCTCCTCTCACAAACCACTCCAGACAGAAACGATGAGCAGACTTCTGCATGCCTGTGCTCAGACTCCAATGTAAAATGTAAAAGGGTGTGTCTTTTGCTTGGCAGTGTTTTAAGTAGTGTTAAGTGTTCAGCATTTAAGTAGTAAGAAGACCACTCACATTTCCTCTAACAGGATCAGTGAGCTAAAGACACTTCAATGACTGAAGGACATGATACAAGAAGGCACACACATCCCCCTCCCCCTCCAAAAAAAAACCCAAACCAACACAACAACACAAAACAAAAAAAAAGCCACCAGCCTCCCTTCTCAAAAAAAAAAAAAAAAAAAAACCACCAAGACACAAAAGAGATGTGTGTGTCTCACCAAATACACAGAGAGGTAGCACTACCCAGAGCTTTAACTGCAACATCCTGATTGAATTTCACCTTACAAGTTTGGATTCTACTAAGGAGGAAAAACTCAACACTTTTTCTGCTTACTCTCTGAAAGCTAATTCTAATAATAAGGAAATATGCCATCAAGATATTGTGTGTATCAATATACAAACATAATTACAGATAGTAAGTTTTGACTAAGAAAATAAAGACACAATTACAGAAACTAAGTTTTCCTGCAATTAGTAGCCCAGAAAACATGAAGAAATTCTGAAGACATTTCACGATGAAGGAGAATCCATTCACACCATGATTCATTAGGGTAGTACTCCCCTTTCTCCTATTTTCCTCACCATGATTTTGTGTGGCCTCCATTGGGAAAAGCCTCACAGTTAATGTGAGAAATACTGCAGCAGACGCATATGTGGTTTATGACAAACCTTTCCAGTTTACCTATCTTGTACGTATGATTGGAAAATGGATGGTAGTTTCGTAGGAGCTGGGTTACAAAGATGAAGTCTGAAATGTGGTTCTGTAACTTTAAACCACTGAATATTATTACAAGTAGATAGTTTTCATTTACCTAATACCTTTCCGCTTATAGATTAGTAACTATTTTGCAAAAGGACACTTCATAAATTTCAGTAGGTGCAAAAGCTGAGAAGTAAATAGCCAAATAGCTCAGAGAAGAAAAGTAAATAGCAAAAGTCACCCTGTGGGCCCAAGTCTAAGCTAAGACAACATCTATCTTTTCTGTGTCTCTCTGCCTTAGCTGTTGGACTATACTGATTGCAGTAAGTACCACTTAATCATACAGGCATTTTAAAATTATCTGTTTAAATGAAGACCCTTGTTGAGTGGGAAGAACCTTTAGTAAAAAAGCAAGTCCTGTGGAACTCCAGTCACCACTACTCTACTATGCCTTCAGTTAACATTCCAACAAGATTAATAAAGGTCTTGGGAAAACTGAAGGGCTTGACTAACTATGAATTTAATTCACAATTCAGCTAGGAGTAATTAATATCCTGGGAATTCTTCTTACTCTCTTAGAATACAACCATTAAAAAGATGGCAATATTCCTACTCTGATTATTCATACTTTTTGGCAGAGGAACAGAAACCACTTTCTTAACCTGCAAAGACAGGATGCTCAAGCTAGCTAAATGGATAAGATTCTTGAACTTAAACCAGACTAAATTGCAAAAATGGAGGACAAAAGAAAAACTATGTTGTGAAGAAGTTTGTTGCCATCTAACTTATCCAAAAGGATTTGTCTGCATCTGAGATGCAGAAGTTGAAAGATAACCATGAACATTTTATCTTTGAAAAGCAAAATGAAAAATTAAGCACTTTTCCCAGAAATTTTATATTCCAAATTTTTAATCTGATTCGTAGATTAATTTGCAAAGACCAGATGCTGGTTTACACTAACCCATAAGGCCTTAGGGTAAATGGATAAACTGCCAGATTTTAAAAACATATATTGAAACTCCTACTTTAGGCAAATTTTATGTTCATATGAAAGCAATTTAATCCATTTAAAAGAAGTTCATATAACATAAGACACAACTTGGCATAAAGTTATTAATATTGGGCTCACATCAAGGGCCTATAGATCTGATTCTGCAGAATATGGAACCTGTTTGTATAGGAAGTCTGCCTCAAAAATAATTTCATCATCCTCTTATGTCGCGGGTAGAAAGCGTGAGTAACTGGGAGCCCTTTGCGTCGGACTCGTTTCCTGAAAGAAGCGACTTTGGCTTCATCCAGTTTCCGATCAGAGGCGAGCCGGGCATCAGAACTCCCGCAGAATCTAGGTTTAGTTCACGCGCAGCGGTTTAATTTATGCAGGGATGTAAAGAGACGAGAAAGGGTTCTTTCTGCTTATTGCCAGCAGGATTTTATTACTGGAGCCATGCAGTGCAGTAAAGACAAGTCAAAGTGGAGGTCAGGGTGTGTTATAGGACAGAGGCGAGGGAAGGGCAGTCAAAAGAGCCAATCACTGCGGAGGATTACAATGATTGACGGGGCACCAGCCAGTGAGTCAGCTGTCCGCACCCAGCGCAGGAACCAATGAGTTGTCCCCCTGGGCAGGGACAGCCCCTGCTGACCCAGGGCTGCGCCACCCCAGCTGCATCGCGCGGGGACGGAAAAGGGCCGGGCCCGGTCGTAAGCCACGCCCAGAGGCACCGCAACACTTTTATATACTGTTATGGTTCCCTACCTCCACCTCACCAAATTTTTTGGTTAGCTTATTCATGACTGATACAGGGAAAAATTATATCTAACTTATTTTTAGTAACTGTACTGTACCAATAAGGAGATTGTTAAAAGCAAACTGTAGAATTCAAAAGACTTTCATCTTAGTTAAGCCACAGTGGGATTAATAAGTCATTTTCTCTCTTGTACTCTCATTTTTGAATTCCATAAATATCACTTTGAATGCAAGAAATTAGGTATTAAGATGGCCCTATGCAACAACTGTGGATTTCAATTCCCCAATATTTGACAAGGAGATTCATCAGAGATTGGACTCGGTGATCTTAGAGGTCTTTTCCAACCTAAATGATTTCATGATTTTATGAAGAGCAAACTGGTTTTCAGGTTTTTTTTTCTTTTTTATACTTTTCCTTGGATTGCATTTTATCAGCTGTCAGGTTTAAAGAATAGTTTCAGATAAATATAAGGTTCCTCCTTATTTTCTCATTTTGTTTATAGGTAGGACTGGATTCAGATTCCATCCATTTAAGCAGACATAATTCATTCTTCCCAATTAAACTTGGGAAAAATCAATAACTGTATGCTGTTTTAATTTCATAATTTTGGAAAAATAGTATTTTTAACTATCTTTCCATTTCGATAATCTCATTATTTGCTTAATCTATTCTCAAAAACTAAAAATATTTCAAGCTAACAAAAAGCTTTGCTACCTATTAATCAAAAGATTTCACTATGAAAATAATGCTTTTCATTATGCTTGAAAATAAATTTTTAGTCAGAATCTATATTTTTCTAAACAACTTAAAGATCACAATCTGAATTACTGTGAAATATTACAAGTGTAAAAATTCACTTGTTTCATATGAAAGAACAAAGGGGACCAATGTTGTTTATTGTCAGGCATTTCACTTGAAAGAGAATGCAAAAGCCACGAAAGGGATGTACTTTTGTCTGTCACATTACTATGAACAAAAAAATAATTCTAGTTATTGAAACCAGAGAGAGGAAATTTCTGAAGAAATTGTTTGATCACTACATCCATTATGCTAATCAGTCATCCCTGTCTGCATCTTTATAATTTAGCTTTCATAGCTATAAATAGAAGAAACTGCTGGAACCAAACAGAAAGGTATACAAGTGTCTTATTATAGCAACCCATTTCTAAAATTTAGCTCATGAATAAAACATCAAATAAATATTTTCATAATTAGGTTTTCTTTTCATGAATAATGAAAAACAATCACAAGCACATTTGTTCATTTCTCTATTTTAAGGTGTGTTGGAACCTCTTCAGAGAAAATAGCTAAGAATGTTCCATCTTCATCACTTTTTCAATAAGCAAAAGAACAGGTGTTGAATTAGGAGAATAACACCAAAACGATGTCTTTGACTCTCAATTTGCTTTCAGTCGTGCTTAGCATACTTTTTTATTCATCCCCCATTCACTGAACAAATATCCATAAGTTTTTTTCACAAGAACTATTATCAGTAAAAAAAGAGAAAAGAGAAAGACAAAACCGGATTCTCATCTCTTCTTTACTCTTTTATACCTCTTAAATAGTGCACTAGTGAGGGAAAACAACAGCAATGGACCAAGTGTGTCTCCTTCTAATGCCTCTACTAAACTACAGTGCAGTGCATTACAGGCCAGGAAAACAGACATCCAGTGGGTGTTCTCCTATCAGTATTCTTTAGCAGTGTATTATCTATTGCAAACTGAAGTTACCAGGCACAACTTAGAGTGGCTCAGGGGCTATTCATGTTTACTGTGGGTGCAGAGTGATTACAATCATTCACATGAAGCAAAGACTTGCCCTGGATCCCAAAAGTTCCAGCCTCTTGGTCCAAAAAAATTGGGCTTAAGTTCACATTTCACTCTTCACTTTCATTTCATTCACATTAGTGGTAGTATATGTGTTCACAGCACAACCAAAGACAAGGTTTCCTCCAAAGATCATATCTATTGAAGTAACTAAGCCAGGCAAGAATGTGAGCATGCATTTTGCAGCTCAGACCAAGCAGAAGCATGTTGTTGTTTTATGTCAACATTTAGTGCAGGCGGTGGACACTGTTCTCAGTCTTGGAGACTCAGGCATGGAACCAGTTTACAAAGGCTGCTGTACAAGTTAAAGCTAGTCCTCTTTAAAAATAAAATTAAAAAATAATAAAAAGCTGTTGAACTTTCTTCTCTTGCTTAAAAAGTATATTTTGATGTTACATTAGAAGAGTTTTCTGACTCATAATCAGTTTGGGACAGTGCCTTTACAAAATGCAAGACAATACAAACTGGAGAGAATACGAGATATAAAAAAACCCAACACATTTGACAACTATGTGTAGAATAGGACACTGCTCTTTTCAAAACCCCTTACCAGAGTACTGAAACAAAGGCATTTGATGACTCAGCTGTGGTTTGCAGCTCTTTGCAACCGATTCTGTGCATGCTCACACAATTACATACATGGATGTGATAAAATACAATTTAATCTAAAATCATCACTCAGTCATTAAATCTTTCAGTAGTTTAATATATTCAGGAATGATGCTGTGGGCTAAGCTGGTGGAGCCAAGTCTCAAAGCATTAAAACTATTATAAAATTCCATTATTTTTTTTGCCCCTAAACTACTACCCCTTCTTGAGAGGCTCAAGGAGCTTGTAATTGTTTTGTACACATCCAAAGCCTAATTCTGACCAATCCTAATTACTTCATGCAGATCAGGTGCTCAATATAAGATACTGTTCATAGTCAAGTAATAAAAAAAACTTTTGTAAGAATAATTATTGCTAGTAAAGGTAATTGAGTCTTCTGTGGATATGTACTAAATGAAAAATCATGAGCAGGTTTATTTTAGAATAAACACTTGATGTATAAATGAGAGGAATATAATCATTATTATAAAAGATTGTATAGTGCTTCGAACATGATCATTAATTTGTAAGGAAACATATCCTCTCTTTTCCCTTCAAGTCTTGAATTCTTTACTGTAACTGCCAAAGCAGGTAATGGGATATATTCTTCACAGAAACATAAACTTTTAAAATGTGCTCCACTTTTAATTAACATTAAATGCCTGTGTCTTATTGTGGTTGGAGTACTGTATCACTTTTTTTTTTTTTTCTACAGTCATCAACATTTAAAATAACTGAGAGAATGGATAACTGTTTCTGATAATATAGGAAGATGAAACATCATGAGAGTGGTTGTGGCAGCGTGTGTGGCAAAAGCCACAGCCCCACAGGCTCAAGACTACGGCATTCAGCCTGAGGCTGCCACTGTCTGAGTCACACTCCTTGTCAGGGTGAGCTTTCTGGTTCACCCCCAGCATCCCTTTCAGCTTAGTTTACATGTTTCTGTTCATAGGTTAGTTACTATATCACCTCATGTTCTGTAAAAGGTTAAGTTCTAGAAACATCGTTGCTGTTCAGTTCTCAATTGGTTACATGTAAATCCTTGTACCCCAATTGGTTACTTTCCCCTGCTTGTGTCCCTATAAATACCCCTGCTTTTCCCCACTTTCCTGCATCTGGTCCCTGAAGCCTTCAGCTCTTCCCGATCCTCGCGCCGCCTCTGCTGGACACCGGACCCTCTCCTGCTTTCCCTGCTGCCTCTCCCCGGGAATAAAAGAGCTGGAAATCACACCAAGACCCTTCTCTCTGGCCTTTATTCTCGCCGGCGCCCACAACATAGGCCTGGGGCTCTCTCGCCTCCAGAGGAGCCAGCACTAAAAGAGGACACCCTGTGTTTGGGGAAACTGCAGGCGGCAGCCCCCAGGAAACCAGGGTCACTCCCAGACCAACACTGAGTGGCCTCGAGCAGGCCCCCGGAGCCAGCAATAGGTAGTAAATCAGAATTAAAACCCCCCAATTTATACTCTAGAAATTCAGTGTTTAAGTGTTTTTAAATTGCTGTAAGTTGTTCATTCATTCCAGAATTGGAATGATTGATTTTATAATTGTGAAACTCCCAAAACTTATATGTGGTAAAAATAACTTAGGACACAACAGGAGAAAATAAGAGATGGTAATGTTTCAAATGAGAATCAATACATTCATTTTTTCCATAATAGTGAATTATTGCCTATTGAAACATTTGCTGATAATTTAAAAGCTGGGGTTTTTTTAGTTCTTGATGTGAGTTTTAATAAAAGAAAAGTGATGAAAAGTCAGAATAGCTGTTAATTCAAATTATATTATTACTTGAAAGTAATTAAAACAGGGAGCTTTGCTAGTGCACATGTATAGAATTTGCTAGATTTCTAATCTTACTGATTTTGTGACCTTTCCTGTGAAATTTGAAGTTGATTCCACTTCTCCAGAAAACAGAGGCAACCAGTTCACAAGCATACTGAAACCGCATTTAACTACTTTGAATGCTGATTACTGTTACAATGTAATACCCTGAATTTTTGTTATTTTGCAATGTTGTACATGAATCTTTACGCTCTCACAAAGATATGTGTTTTTTTCCAAAACACATTATTTTCAGGAATTGTTCATGAGGTCAAGGCGTCTTCCAAAATCCTCCCAATTTTTTTTTTTTTGAGAAAAAATAACGATGCTATAGGATAGAAAATGTGTTAATCTGCCTTACAACAATCCTGCCATACAAAAATAAATCTTCCAAACCCAAATTCTTTTACTATAAAGGGCTTTAATCTAAATTCCTTGTTTTCTCTCTTTCCAATTATACTCCTCACCAGCTTGCTTTAAACATGAATAATGCAATAATGTAAAAACATACCCCCTGGTCAGAAACTTACATCATTTCCAGCATAGACAGTTACAGGCAATTATAATACCAAGGTAATTACATACAGAATCATGTGAACTCTGACAACCCACTGAATGGTATTCCCCTGTAGGTTACAGATTAAGCAAATCAAAATGTTTATTAGAACAAAATGTTTCTTTTGGTAGCTGAATCCACCTTCTTCTGTCTGTGTACACTCCTACTAAAAATCCAGAAATATAAATGCATTTTTAAAAAGAAGTTTGTGTAAGTGCCCTAACAAGTACCAAGTACAACAGCATGATGTGAAAACTAAGACAATCACAAATCCAGAATCTTTATATAGTCCAGAGTCACATTCTTCTTTCTCAGTCACACAACTGAAAGCATTTTCCAGTTAAACTGATCAGGGCAGCTGTCAAGATAAAATATGACTTTGGAATCCTGATACTTATTTATGTCCAGTTGTCAAAAAGTTTCTCGTTTTAGGCTCTGCCATCATTTTGGTAAAGATCACCAAGGGACCTTCATCACTTTTCAGCAAAAGAAAGTGAATAGTGCTCTCAATGGAAAAAACAAATCACAAAATATTGTAAAAGCAGTGAAAATTCACAGTTCAATATATCACATTCTTCTTACGAATGGTATTTGAAAATCTGTGGTTATCAGAAAAAAAAGTGCTTAAAAGTCATCAGGGTTCCATACAGAGATGTATTTACTTTTATTATGACAATGAACATGCAAATGACTATATCTTTTTGTAGGTATTTAGCCTTTCCAAACCAAAAATGATAAGGTAGACCCCATCTATGTTCTGCCCATCTGCTGCAAAATTCAGCCAAATTATAAATGAAGGTGTAACATTTTCTAATTCACAGAGAGGGCTGAAAAACATAGAAAAAAAAGCAGAAAAAAGACACTAACAATCAGACATGGCAATTGTCAGATTCTCTATATTTAATCTTGCATTTCATTTACAACATTTCATTAATCTTTTTTATATTTCTTATTACCTGTTATGACCCATACACTTGTAGAGCACATTCATTTGCAGGCATGCATAATCCCTTCGAATTTACACAGTTTATAATTTCATTGCATATGGCTTCAAAACTTGAAAATCACTTTGGTATTTATTCAGTCATGTCACTGTGCATGGTGAATGACCAGTGATTACAGCTATGCTGCATGGGTATGCAACAGGCAGTGATAGTGAAAAACTTTCTGCAGGTTATGACTTAGAATAACTTGCAGCTATTGATATTGGATCAAAACAAAAAGAAAAACAAACATAAGATGTATCCTGAATAAGTTGCAGCATTGGATCTTATCTATGCTTCTACAGACATAACAAATCAATTATAGTCTTTAGACAGGGAAACCAACTTTACAGGTAGAACAACCCCCTCCTGGTATATAGTGGGGTCATTGAAAATGCAGGTAAAGCAGCGGGAAATGGCAATGCAGGACAGTTGGGATCTAACAAAGCTCAGCTGGCTTGATTCTGTGTAAAGCACAGCCCACGGAAATGTGTTTCTAAGCTCAGTTTAAAGATTTAACTTCAGCAGAGACCAATGAAGTGCCTTAAACTTGTGAACACTTTGCTCATCACAATAAAGTACAAAGCAGCTTTTATAAATATATTTGTCTATAGAGGTGAGTTCTTGTACAAAACTTTGGTTTAATACACTAGCAAGATTTTTTTTTTTATGATTGATGAGACATTCTAAGTTACTTTTGTATTCAATCTATCAACTTTTGTTTAAACTTTATGAAGATATATTACATATGCACATCTCAATACAAAATTAAGTTGGAGAAATACTCTAACATATTTCAAATTTTCACATTTAATTAGGCTTTTTGAGAAATTATACCCCTTTTTAAGTCTCAAGGGGTAAAAAAAAATCACATTTTTCAGTAACTGCCTTATTAACAGACAGGAAGTCAGACTGAGACTGAGAAAGACCTGATTTCTTATGTAAACAAGTATTTAAAAATCCCTGGATTTTTACTTCCTATTTCAAATCTTTGTCTCTGGATAGAAATCACTGAAATCATTAAAGATACTAAAAGAAAATAGCATCCTTCAACACAGTTTTCAACAAATTGCTGTATCAATTGCCTGTTGATCAGATGTTAAACATGTGATTCCTTTTCAATCCATGCTGATAAATAGTTAACTACTTCACTGGTTTCTTTTTCATCATTATTAGCAAATGCTGCTAATAATTCAGTTGCCTGGATGGCCTTCATATACAGACAAGTTAACACTTCCTAAGTTAACTTTTAAACATTTCCATTTGCAGCCCCTACTCATTAGCATAGATTTGTCTATTTCTATTCATGCAAATAAAATTATCTAGCTTTCTAGATCAGTCCCTAAAGCATTGCCTTTACTGCAGCTTCCCACTCATCAAAGAATACATGATGAGTGGGATAAGCAGAGACTTTGAAAACAGAATATTTACTGAGCTCTTGTTTGTCTATAAAAAAAACTAATTCAGCATTAAAGGTAAGGCCACTGGAGATTGGCCTACAGAGTGCTGAATAAATATAAGACATGTTTGGGTTTGTTCCCTTGTGCCCTAAACTCTTTCCTCCCACCCTCTAAAGTAGTTCCCTACAGCAAATTGGCTCTATTAACATGTTTCTCTTTCTTTTGACTTACGTGGCAACATCCCAATATTTACTTGGTCAGTCTCCAGTAAAGTGCAACATCTTTTGGTGCTAAAGACTCTGAAGACTAATAATTGATTTCAAACAACACTACCACACATACAGCCAGTTTGCAAGGATCTTCCAAGACAGTTTGAAACTTAGTGGGGGAGCTTTGGTTTGATCAAGGCAGTACTGATGAATGAAGTTCATTATGTCACAATCTATTTGAACTTCAATTAAACTTGAATCTATGGATATCCTTGGCTCAGGACTAGTACATAGCGGAACAAATGCTATCTTTTCTCATCAGGAGGGAAGTAATCATTGCAGTAACTCATTTGTGCGGGTGACTTCTTAAAATTTCAGTATGAATACGAATCTAATTAGGGGCCCAACACTGATATTCTCCGGTGTTAACATATATACACATTGCTCTGACATTTTTATTTTAAAAAAAGTTAAAATGAGTGATGCAAAGACTTCAGAAGCCTTGGGGTTTGGAAAAGCTTCAAAAACCAGCAGACACACACAGTTAAAGAAAGAAACAAAGAGAATCCCACAATATCCTATGATCTTCCCTTCTGTCCCAGATGCTTACCACCAGAGAGATTCTTATCTCCATCATCCTCCACATGGGGATGATCCAAAGCTGTTTCTTTGTAGAATGAACAGAAGTTCCAACATAGAAGCATTTTGTGCTTCTGTTGTCTGCCTAACTACTTCTCTTACTCTCACTTACTGCTCCTTGCTGTATAGCAGTTTTGTGTCAACCTATTGGCAAATTTGATAATAACAGACTGTTCTTTAAGACCATTTATAATTCTATCTGTAACTTAAAGTGGGATGTTGTACAGCATCTTCTAGATCCATTAATTTCAGCTTCAATGACTGTCTCAGTATTTATCAGTCTCTGTCAATTTAACCTTCCATTTAGCTGAGAAGAAAAAAGATGGCTACCAAATGTCAATTCTCTCTACTCAAGTTTGAGAGATAAGAAGCAAAAACAGAGCAGAGGTTTAAGTTGAATTTCAATTTTAAGGCTTTTTTAAATTTGACAGCAAGAGTGTTTTGTGTGTCTGTGTGTGCGTGTGTGTGTGCAAAAGTAAAAGCAGATTCTTAGCTACTGTGGTCCAAATGAACCTTCTAGACCAGGAGTTTTCTTATATAAATCATAGTTTTATTTATTTATACATATAGATATATAGATATATAGATGATACATAACAATATAGATATAGATATATATATAGAGATAGATAGATAGATAGATAGATAGATAGATAGATAGACAGACAGATAGATAGCAGCTCCACTATGTTTCGCTGCATGTGGTCATAGAAACTGAAACAACTGAGCAAATGTGAAAGAAACATTGGACTGTTGAGAAACTGTCAAAAACTTCTGATTTTCATCTTTACCTAATGGCAATACCTGTAGTGTGGCATTTTCTGTCAAACATCTTTGTTTGGGTGTAGAAACACACAAAAATGTTCATGCAAGCTCTTCCATGGGAGACAGTCTAAGATTATGTATATAACTGTTACCAAAGTTAGTCACTTTTCGAAATTGTAATTGTATATAGGAGGGCTGTTGCACTGACTATATCATTAAAAACAGACTAAAATAGTAGCAGAATAGCTACCATGAAAAATTCGTGTTGCAAAATTAACCTATCCATTTTAACAATATGTAATCATACATAAGAGAAGGTTTCTTTCAGGAATGCAGAATGACTCAATGTTAAATTATAGGATGGCTGAAAATATTTAGGACTGTTCAGAATCTAAAATGTTAAAACGATGTCTGAAAAAAGCATAGCTCTGTAGAACTCTATATATACAGAGTTATATATATATATTTGCTTACTGAGAATGCTTACATGGGAAGCTTTTATTTTACTCTTAGTAGCAGGAAACAAGAAAAGATCTTCTCAGCTTTTGAATTTCAACTTGAAAATTCCAGTATGAGAAAATCATGGGAAAATATCCCAAGGAGCAGGATTAGTGTACTTGCTTTTCTTTAAGCAGCCTGCCCAGTGTTTTCCTTACTTTGATGGTTAACTAAACTCTAGAGATTTATTGTTGGCTATTTTAAGAGTCCTTCAGTTTTTGAGAGCTGCAGAACCAATTGATTTCACAAGAGTTATAGCATATCAGTATAAAAAAAAAAAAAAAAAAGAGAATGAGATCAAGCAATTGTCACTGTTGTACAAAAATGATAAGAAAAAATTGTCTATACTTTTTTGTCTTAAACCAAGAGGAACGGGAAGGAAGGAAGGAAGGAANAAAGAAAAAGAAAAAGGGAAAGAAAAAGAAAAAGAAAAAGAAAAAGAAAAAGAAAAAGAAAAAGAAAAAGAAAAAGAAAAAGAAAAAGAAAAAGAAAAAGAAAAAGAAAAAGAAAAAGAAAAAGAAAAAGAAAAAGAAAAAGAAAAAGAAAAAGAAAAAAGATCAATAGAGAGAAGTCTGTATTGTACCCACACCTAAACAGAACAAGAATTTCTGAACTTAATTGCCCTGAGAGGGTGATAATTTCTGTACAGATTATGAGCTTTGTTTTCAAGAATATAAGAACTTGTCTGGCACAAATACAGAACAGAACGTACAACAAAATTTTAATGAACAGATAGTTTATCCACTTCTATGATTTTTAGAAAATATTTTTAAATATGGTTTGTTTGTGATAAAAATGGAATTGTCTACCAAGTAATGAATTTATCAGGGAAGTGAGTCTCTGTTAAAGAATGTGTTGACTTCACAGAACAAGGAACTTGCAGATTTCTCAGCATCAACTATTTCAGTTCTCAATGCAGCCATGATTTCCCAATAAACACAGATTCTCCTTTCTCAGGGGTGTAGCCAAAGTATATTGGAAGATTTTCTGTTGACTTCAATAGTTATTGGATGAAAACTAATGACTTGAGCAGGTACTGACAAGGCCTTGAATGAATTCTGTTATATATTTGCAGTCTTGGCCTGAGCTTGCCCTGGTACCACTGACAATAACCAGAATGAATCTGCTGATAGAATAATTTTGTTTAAAGCAGAAAAAAAACACAGTAATAAAAATGCCAGAAATATAAAAAAATCTCGATGTGACCAATCATGAATTTAAAGAAGAGAGTTGTTGTCCTTAAACAGAACTTTAACCCATCACTACCAAAGAATAAAACCTTGGAAGTAATTCCACAGTCTTTTGAAAAAAATCAGTATTATGTTTCATTTGAAAACAGCCTCTATTCCTAGAAGGGGATAATTTTCTAAATATTAGATAAAAAGATTATCGTAAATAATTTATATTATTTTTTTTGCCTGCTCAAAAGTTCTGAACATATCACAGTTTGTGGTTTTGCAACTTAACTACTGAATATTTTCTCTTTAAGAAACCTTAATTTGTGTCTTGTTTACAAGTCCATTATGAGACTTAGACTTTCAGAATTAAATTAATTTTGAATGAAAGGCAAAAGTTTCATGTGACACCTTGTTTCTGCGGCTTATTCCTTCCACTACAGTATCATCTGGTTTTAGCTACATATATGGAATTCATCTTTCCAAGAAGTGAATGAAACTTTAGAGTAATATGATACTTTCAAGTTATCTCTCATCTCCATAAGTGAATATTTTAGCATAAATTTCAAAAATAATGAGAAAAAACATATGCCTAAGTATTTTATTCAGTCTGGGAAATATATTTTATATATAAAAACATGCAAAACGAAACTCTTTTTTTCCACACACATTCTGAAATAGTCATGCTAATATTTGTCTATTTTTATACATTTCTTGTAGAAAAAAAATGTTGTTGGAGTATTCTTGGAAATAGGATATAAAAAGAATGCAATCACAGCTTCTGAACAATGAATATACTTGGTGGTTTTCACAGTATTTATCCTGCTCTATAAATCACCAAGCACTATGAGTTTGGTGGAAAGACTTTTTTTCTTAGGTAAATAACTACATTTTTTCATCTAGATTACAGAAGAACTTTGGTTCTGTACAGAGCAATACAAACTGTTACTGGCATCTCCTCTTTAATTTTTAAACCAACGCATCTCTTTTCTTCTTGAAGACAAGAGAAAAAGACACAGTAAGTATCTCACATTAAAAATGAATACCATCTTGAAAACAGTTATGTGCTCATATTAACAGAGATAATTTCTGTGATACTGTGCTGTTCATTTTTGCAGGAGTATTTTATTTGTGTGGTCTTTCATGGCTGTGGGAAATATGAAACAAAGCTATAAAAAAAGAAGAGGAACAATCTTCTGAGGATATATAACCACAAACATATTAAACTTTCCCTCAGAAAAAGAATAGTTAAGCAGTGCATCTTGAATGCATCTACTCTGTGAAACACAAATATAAGCAATGAAACATATTCTGATCTTTCTTATATATACATTTATATAGTCACAAATAATAAATTCTCCAGTATGGTTCACAGAGATGAATTCTCAGAAAAGAGACTTGCCAACCAATCTGAGGAAAAAGAAAAATCAGATTGCTTTTACATCAAATCTTTGTAATGAGAAAAACAATCTGCACACTGAAAAAAACCTTGCAATACCTTTGACCCAAATCCAAATCTTAAAGGGATTCTTAGAGTCAAAAATAAAATTATTTTCTCAGACTATTCATTTTTAGATGTGATTAGACAAGGGAAATCAGGAAGACTGTGGAAAACATTCTGTTTTCACATTTTCAGACTATGAAGAACAAAATCAGCTGACAAGATTCAGTAACTGTGTGTGTGTTCATAGTCATTAGACTTACCTTGACTTTGTGACATTTAGATGGCAAGAAAGTTATTTGCAAGAATGTCTGAGAAGTTGATCCCTGATATCACAGCCTGTATTTTTCGCTGCTTCCTCTTTGTGCACTAAAAGGTGAAGTTTGGAGAAATTTTTTTGAGATGTCTGTAGGCATACGAAAATCTAATCAAGGTACAAATAGAATGTGTGGCTGTGTGTATAGTTACATCTGCACATGTGTTAGTTCACATATTACTGACAATCGAAGTAGAAAGTTTTCCCTGTTTCAGATGGCTCCTTCATTAAGGGTCTTTCCTTTCTCCATTTTTGAGCTCTTTCCTGTATTGGACACTCACCACTGCCAAGTCCTTAGCTAGAATTTCTATTCAGAATAAACCCCTCATGCCCTACATCTGGCACTAGACCACAGTAAAAGTTGTGATTTATTCCCTAGCACTAATACCTTTAATTATTCCAAAGCTCAAGTCCAGAGAGGGTAACTTGAGGACAGCACTATATGGTCAAAAATCTTACTTTGAGCCATCAAAAGTTATATCCTAGAGGATGTCAATGTATTCAGAATTAGGAGAGACTTGACTAAAATGAAGAACCTCAGTTCACAAATGTTAGATGTCATACTTATTTCCAGGGCCCTGTCAATTAAAAGTTTCTATAAGTGGAGGAAGCTACAGCTAGCAGCATGTGCCGCACGCCAGGAGTACAATGGAAGAATGATCACGCTTACATGCTTGAGGGCGTTCTAGGCCAACAGTAATGTTTTCCTGGAAACTGGATAACTAAAAAGTTTATTCTCCCTTTTTTCTTTTTCAATTTATTTTTTGCCAGTTTCCCATCTACTCAAAGCTATTGTAAAAAAACCCTAGTAATTTCAAAATATTAAAGAAACACAATTCAGTCAAAGTTTCCATTACTTTTTCCTTTCATATTCTGTTTAATTTAATTGTTTCAGAATTTAAGAATATTAACAAGGATTCTTTCAGATACTTCATTTTACATTAAGAATGATTAACAATATGGATAGCCTTTACTATTAGCATTACTCACAGCTCCTTAATATCTGGAGTTACTCCTTGCCTTGAAACTCCATCCATCTCCTGCTTGGCTTGGCTTGGAATGTAATTAAGTGTGTTTCAGGCATCATGACACTGCCTTCAGACTGAATTGTTACATCAATCATTATACAGTAGGACCAGTTACTGCTGCAAATTAAGGATGTAGAGCTATCAATGACATAAATGGGAGTAGAGTGGAAAGGAACTTCATTAATTAGAAAGGAGAAGAGCAGAAATATCTAATGAATTTGTATCCAAATCAAGAGACCTCGAAATGAGACAAAAAAACTCAAACATGTCACTATTTCTGAAAACACATTATTTATTGGTTATTAAAACATTTTTAATAAAAGATATATTAGAAAAGGTGTGTAACTTGCAAAATAAAAGAGAAGGTTTTATTTTAGATGGAAAACACATGGAAGAGTCCTCACTGCTGTTTGTAAGTCTTTCATAGTTCTTACCCACTTTGGAAAACATTTTGGGCTCCTCAGCTCAAAGGCATTGCATAATTGCAAAGCATTACTGTGTTTATGCTGTTACCCTCAGGATATAAAACATAAGAAATTTTTGTGGCCTATGATTTCACTCTATACAGTGGTCTGCCTGAACTATTTCTGATATTGTTTGCAGCTGTAGGAATTGAAGCATTTTTTTAAAGTAGAAAACTGCTGAATATTTTATTTTGAGGGACCTTTCTCAGTTTGAGACAGGCATTTTCCTTTACAGTTTTCTAGAGACTTGTATATTGGAGGTTCTGAACAATTGGCTCAAGTTATGCTCCATAAATATTCAACAAATTTGCCCCTCCAGTAAAACCACATTGATGATCTGCTTTCATGAGTTGTTAATCACATTCCACCCCTGCTGTGAGGGCTTGGATCAGCCATTCAGTACAGATAGTTAGTTTACAGATCTGGGGGTGGAGGTGGTGAGCAGAAGGGTCAACAAGGGGAGTTTATCCAGCAATGGAATAGCCAACACGAATTGCATTATTCTGCAAAGTAGGGAGAGGAAAGCTGCATGATGCTTTGCAAGCGGTCTTTCAGTGAAGATAGGCACTAACGATCCAAACCCCAAAGATTACCTTTGCTTTGTCCCTTCAGTAAAGAGTGTGTGCATGGAAAGCAAAAGGCCTGGTTTTATTAACAAAATTTTAAAGTTTTTTTCCATATTTTAGGTGAAGAAACAAGACTCACTGGTTTGTCTGGGATCTGACATTGTTTTCACACAGCCCTTCAGTTTTAGTTAGTGGTTAAAAAAATAAAATTTGAAAGCTAATATCATGTGCCGGAAAGGGCTGATGTAGCACCCTAGATATATGAAGTAGGGTCATTCTGCACACCAAAGAATAACTTCTACTTGAGTGGGTTTACATGTGTACTGTCAATCAGCATCAAGTTTAGGTTCAAGCAAACCTTGAGCAGAGGAGCACAGTCCTCCATTCCAGCCTACTAAGGTTTCTCATCCTCTTTCTTGAAAACCTTTTCTCACATTTCTGAACAGAAATGTTGCTATCCATTTTCTGTGATTCACAGGTTCCTCTAATCTGAGGAATTGCTATACTAAGGAATTCCTTTGCTGAGAAATTATCTGATAGATTACCTACCATTATCTACTTCAGTCTTCATAGAGAGCATTAGGGAGTAACGTTTAATTTCTTCTCTGCCTAGTAGGAGCAGAGCAATTAGAGTAATAATTTCCTTCATTCTTTCTTTTAAGGATGGTTTCCCCCTCATCAGGTGTATTGAAAAAAATATGTTTCTTTGTTTTGTGAAACAATAATCCTACTACTCTTCCAAGCACACTGCTGCTACCAGGCTACAGTACTGGTCTCCAAACACTATGATGCTATCTAGTGTTTGGATAAAGGATTTGTCAAATATAATCAGCCATTTGTCAAGTAGTATTTCAAAGAATTTTGCATCACCTATTTCATTCAGGCACAAGACAGGGACCCATGTAACTCTAGATCAGGGTGCAAGTACTTGGTGCTTTTCACTGTGTGCTGTGACTTGTAATGGAATCACCACTCATTACACCTACTTTTTCTTTGCCTAAGTAACAAAACTGATCTTCATGATTGACAACACTGTTGTATGTACCCCGAGACTCTGAGGAATAAACTCCAGAACCACCCTGAGGAAACAGACACTCCTTCTATAACTACTTAGGACGGTAACAAATATGACATAATACTGTTCCTGACCATTAATTTGCTTTCCCCCTAAACTTTCAGGAAGGTTCAGCTCAAAACCAAAACTGTTGTGAGTGAGACACATGAAATTCCATATGAAAGACAGAGCTTATCTGGTACTTAACAGCCACTACAGACTGTACAACAATTTTAAAGTAGCTACTTAAATAGGACTATGAGAAAGAAGTGTCAGCCAGTGAAACAAGCACCTGCATTGGTTTAGACAAATGCACTCAAACCAGTTGATTAATTTGTGAAAAACAGTATTAGGTGTTTTTTCTAACTGAATTTCCTGCTAAACAAAATAACTATTTACTTAAAATGGGGGTGCGGGGGGGGGGGGGAGTTTAAAGTATTTAATGAATATTTTTCTGCACAACTGCAGAATGTAGTCTGCTAAATGGAAACCTTTAGATGTTAAAAATATAATTCACCATTAATTTTCCAGAAGTATTTTACAATGTTTCCTAAAAAAAAAAAAATCACCCAAAGCAGTATTTTAATAGTTATTGGATCCAGCAAAGAATTTGAGAAAAGTGTTACAAACAAAATATAAAGAAAGTCAAATCAAAGTACAAACCTGAACAGTTTGCAGTTTTCCAGTATTCACCAATCCAGTGTCTCACCAACTGTAAATTCTAAGCCTATATTTGTTCAACTGTTTAATCAATTTGAAGTATTTTTCTCTGACAATGATTTAAGCAAATTATTTCTTTATGCTGAAACAAATTTAACAAATCATAGTTCCTTCACTACTAATTCGCTGACAGCAAAAAATGTAACTTTCAATAATGTAATCCTCTTCTGAATTCACAGAATTCATGATGCTTCTCTTACAGAAACTACTGTCACCCCTGTAAAATGCAACCAGTAGTAACAAACAGATAGAGCAGGCTATAATTTCTGTATTCAGACAAAAATCCACTATTTTATTTATGATTTAAGGATTTGTTTGTTTGTTTGTTTTAGTTAGCTGGGTTTACTTGTTTGTGGAGTTTCTTTGCTTCCTTCTCCTGTGTGAAGCACTAGGCTAGGCCCCCAAATTGAATGCTTCTCTGAATGCTCCTTAGCCTGACTGAGAGCATGGGCTGCATTTTCACTGCTGTTGGCTTCTATGGAAGCAGTACATGCAATAAAATACCCTATGTTCCCTGTCCTTTACTGCATTCGCAGGACTTCCTCCTCTGTGTCCTCAAAGGTGTCACATTCTCCCAGCAAGGTTCAGACTTGTGTTGAACACAGCAAAGCAAAAGATATGATCCCAAAGATGTAGAAGAAAAAGATATGAACTCAAGGTATGGAACAAAGATTATAATCCCAAAAGTCCCAGCAAAGCTATAAAGCCAAGGTCACTTGCATCAGCAGGGAGTAACTCAAGATTACCTTCCAGTATGGCTTTCTTCCTGTGGGCTAACTCATGTGGTGAATCTCCTGGTTGATTCAACAGCAAAGTCATGACTACAAATATTTGTTGAGTAACTTTGTAACATGAGAGTCAGCAAGTCTGGTGCATTAGTTTTAAAATACCTAGCCTAGGCAAATAGCAATGAAAATGTGTAGAAAGAGGAAAAGGTGCTCAGTTCAGGTTTTGAGCAGTTTGTCAGATAATATGAATTACACCTTTTTTGAGTGTGAATGGGTCTATCTGCTTCTGCAAGGGCTTACTATTCATGAAGTTAGTGGTCTGTAAAGAATTTCAACTGTGAGCACACCTGAATCAGACTGGGTCCTCAGTTGCTCTCCTGTCTTGCATCAAATAAGAATAAGCACACTAAAACAGACTTTGTTCTGAGATTCTAGTTTGGTATGCTGTCATCTTCCACTAAAGGAAACAAAGCAGAAAATGACATGCCCTGGCACCTTCCAGGATGCAAGTGTTAATGGTCTTTTTCTCATTGCATGAGACAGGTACTTATACTTGCTGCTCAGCCTGACATTTATTTTGCTTTAATTTGGAAAGTTTCTGTTAGAGTTATACCTTGGCCTGATATGCAGGTGGGAATGTTTGTAAAACATTCTGAAAAAAAAGTGATGATAGTACAGTATAAAAGCTGTTAAAATGATGGTACTATACTTCCTGGCAAGATAGTGATTGTATTATAAAATCTGCATAATGATTTTCAGCCTGCCTCAAGAATGCAGAATGTAACAACATTATAAGAAGTGAGAGAAACTGGAATTTTCATTATAGCTCACAACATTCTTTCCAAGTCCTAACTTAGCTACTGGAAGTGTTCGCAAATTGCACTGACTTTAAATGCTGCTATTAAAATCAATAACTTTAACATTGCCAACTTCCACAGAAAATGAATAGCATGCAACTAAAACAAGTAAGACCATTTTTATAACTTAAAAAGAGGTATAAGCTTGGGTTCTGGTTTAACACTAGAAATGCTAAAAAGAATACCAACTATATACAAAAACTAAGCACAAAAAAGGACAGAATTTATGGAAAAATAAAAGCTTTTCCTTGTGGTATTTTTGCTATACACTATAGATTGCAATGCTTTTAGGAAAACCCCTGTGTTGTATGATATCCACTACATTTGTGTTTGTAGAGGGATTTTCGTATATATTATCAACATATTTTGTATTTAAGAGAAGCCATTTTGAACTAAATTCTCCCTAATAATATCTCTCAAGAGATTTTAATTGAGGGATGATTCTGCTTTGTACACATATAAATGAAATCTTCTAATAGTTATTTGAGTTAAATAAATTTGATTTTTAATTTCTATAATCTCCCACTTATTTACAGGTGGAATAGTTTTTATTTCTTGCACTAAAAATTCTTTCATCTGCTTATAGGCACTAAAACTATCAGAGTGGTGAAAACTGCATTGTGTTGGAGTTTCACTGAGCATTTTTTTCTCTGTTTTCATTTCTGTCAGCTACAGTATGAGGTCATGAGTCTTCTTCAGCTCTGAAAAGTATACAATTTTTCATTCAACATTCATTCATTCCGGCCAAACAACATTTTCAATTTTGGATGATTAGATTATTGCAACTCAGTAATAATGTACATCTAAGGAGTGACAAGTTTTTCTAAACTGCAATTTTTTTCACATATTTATGAAACATTTCTGAGACTTCTGCAGTTCCACTGAGAAAAAAAGATATCACACTCCTTGCAGTTTATCTTGTCTGGACCTCTAAAAATCCTTGCCCCTTTTTACATCATGTACAACCCGGTTGCACACAGTTCATATTGGAAGTAGAAGCAATTACAAAGAAATATTTCTGTTTGTTTGCTATCATTGTTGAAGTTCTTCACATCATAGAAAAGGGTTATAGATATCAGTAATGAATAGAGAGATTCTTTTTTTTGTGCTTGTTTCTATGCAGCCACTTTCACTGGCTCTTAAAATGTTGATGATTCCTACACAAAATGCAAACTTTAAGAGGGCCCATTTTCTGATTGCTTAATAACATGAATTAGACAAACACTCAGTTTGTATCAATTCTTCAAGCAAGATGTCATTATAATTTAAATAGCAGCCCTCGTTTTTTTAGGATTTTAAGTCTTACCATTTGAAAACTACCATTCTCAAAGGCCAATTAAAATTGCACTATTACTGCATTTCACAGCTAAGATAATACCACAGCTAATGTAAAACTGCTTCTTAAGATCTGAAAAGGTCCCTTTAAAGCAAAGACTCAGTGCCTAAACATGTTTCCTCAGAAAAAACTCCTGCCTTCTGGCAAAAAATGTATGTTTGTACCAGTAATGAAGGAATTGCATACATTACATAGCAGGTAGCAGGCTACTTTATGAATATTTTCTTCTTTCAATTTCATTTAAAGTTACATACAGCTTAATTTTGTGCACAAATCTTGTGGGGCTTTTTTTGTTTGTTTGGGTTTGGGCTTTGGATTTTTTTTGTCTTCAACTAAAAATCACACTACATTTTTACCAAAAGGAGAGATTTCTTTTTTGTTAAAAAATCATAGAACAGCCTTGAAATTTAAGACTTGGTATTTATGCTTCTCTCCTTAGGTTCCTACTCAAAAATTTAAACTGAACCACCACCTACAACTGGAAAATAAGAAGGTTTAAAATATAACTCACAGGTCAATAACTGACAAGTAACTTTAATGTAGAATAATTTCCTGCAAAAAATACGAGACCTAAATAAATATTAGGTGCAGGTCTCATTAGGCTAAGCAGCTATGCACCTATGCAGATTATCAGCCAACAAACTACAAAGAAATGCTGAAAATAATTTTCCATTTGGTTGTCTTTTACTGCCTACCTTCAGTAACCTATTACAAATTTATAATTAAATGAACTGGTGGTGACCTTTGGCACATATTGCTGTGTGATGATTCATTGAAACTCAACAGAAACCATTCACAGGCATAGCTCCTAGGAGCTCCTACTGTGGAAGTTTTGGGGTATAAAATATCTTAATACTGCACAGCCTCAAGCTGTGCAATGTGACCTGCTGCAAATCACCAACAGGTTCCTCTGCTCTCCAGATCCCTCTTTTCTGCCTATCCTTTGACCTTCCTCTCTGCACTGTTTCCAGTTCTGACTCCAATCCTGGTCACAGCATTTCAGTCCTTGCCTCTGCCACGCACTTATTTGGAAAGCTGGACAAACACAACATCCAAACCGTTGACCTTCTCAATAGCTCTTTCATCCCAAAGTCTTGGAGGCTTTGATATTCTGTATCCAAATTCACAGCCAATCGGGTAAAAATGTAGTGTTTGTGTTTATTTTTAAGCTGATTCACAGGGACACCATGAGTGTGAAATTTCCCTTTAAGAAGAGGAAATTTTCACTTGTGTTCCTTTTGAGGGCTATCTGTCATTAAAGAGCTCAAGAATCTTAAGGAGTAGAATTAGCTAAGCTTAAGAATAGACAAGATGAAAGAAAATTTCTCTTTCTGTGATATAATTTCACAGACCGGTCCAATTTTTATGACACTAGAGGTTTTTTCATACCACGTTTTTTCTGCTAGTAGTTTTTTCCCTAAGTTTTATACTTAGCATAACTGAATCATACTTAGCATAGCTGAATCAGAATCTTCGACACAGGGGAAGTGATCATGATCCTAGAAATGTGTATGAACCCCCAGAGTATGTAACATGCTGCTTTTAAGTGCTACAGACTCATAAAATACATGTAATTACCAGTCAGTTTTTGGAAACTTTACTCACAAATACCCTAATATTCTATCAAAGATAATGACAGTTTGAAATAGATTATTTTGCAATCCTGGTGTTCTGCAAAGTAGAGTTCTATCCTCAAAGGCTTTCTCTCCTATTTAATCTCTTCCCCTTCTGCTCTTAATCCCATTCTTCCCCTTTCTTTTATGTTTTATTTGCAAAACATATTTTATATATGTTAAAATAATTCCTTTTGGTCTGCATCAATTTTCACCTTTTCTCTATTTCCCCTTCCTCTTCACCGTATCCTTGTTAACAGCTACCTTAGCTGGCTATCAGACAACACCACTTCTCCCATCAGTATCACCTCTGCTACACTAATATTGAGACACTTTCAAAGAAAGCAGTGTTCTTTTTAAAAATCCTGGACATGTACCTTATAAATCTTACTTGTTCTTATAAAGATTTCCTAGAGTTTTGACCAAATTTTTGCATATAATATATAAATACTAAATAATCAAATAATCCATCATTTGATGAAGCCTGTCTCAAAATCCAGAGTTTTCTTTGTCACTCAGAGTTAGCAGGTCAAGTGTTTTTTCTAGCCAAATGTTTAGACTAGCAGTTTCCACCCTACCCATCTCCAAGCTAGTTCCTCTCAAAAGCAGGCATTCAAAGCAGTGACTTCATGGGTAGGAAATACAGGCTATTTGTCTGCAGAACAGCTGTTCAGTAAGGAAGACTTCAATCTCTTAGCTGTTGAGGGCTGCCCTGCCTCCTGTCAGTTCATACCGACAGTGTCAAGAAGTTGCTGTGCTTCACCTCACAGACTTCTACTTCCACACTGGGTTTTCCCAGCCAAATTAATTACCAAAGAGATAAAAATAGAAACCATACTCACAAAACAAGTGGAAGGTTACAGTTTGGTCTAATTTTATTCCCTGCCTGTTTTATCTTGCAGGTATATCACCCCAAATGCCAAACTGTCCTCTGTTCGGGAAAAGTCAATGGTCCCAGGTACTTGCACAGATGTCTCAAGTTCCTCATGAGTGTACTACTCACAGAAAGCTTCTGCATTTTATGAAAGACCAATGTGCATCATTCATCCACAAATGTGTGCTTTGGCTAACTAAGATTGCAAATGATACTTAGACCTGCAGAATACATGATGAGCTATTGGTAGAGCATATAAACTGACAGGGTACTTACCAGTAAGTTAGGAAACTGAGATTCATATCACTGCTCAAACTGAGTCACCTCAAAAGTCTTGAACAGGTTGACAAGTCTTTCATTTTATACCCAAACAGTACGCAGAAGAAGTGATATCTCTACTTTCTCTATGAGAATTCAGTGGATGGACTCATTAAGCCATACAATGTGCACATTTACTGCAGTGTTTTGTAAACATCACAGCTCTCCATTGCATTTAAGAAAGCTTGTATGCAAGATACATATTTGGTAATAATGACATTCAACAGTGTTTTTATTTTTCTGAAGAATCCTTAATAATTGGTAGAAATTACTGTCAGTGGCATTTGACTACTTAGTTGCTTTTCTTCATAAAACAGCATTTTGAAAAGGCGTGGTTTCATGCAATATTTCATATACAGGTATTTTATTAAAATATGTATTTTGGCAAATACACAATTTTCTGTGACCGCCTAAAAATATCTTTCTTCCTAAAAAATACTTCATTTTACTATATTGCTGATACTTTATTGGCTTATTATTTTAAAATAATACAGCCTTATCTCTTTCTTATCTTTTTCATATTTTGCATTTTTATGCAACTTTGACACTTCTCTAAGCTCAGAATTATTAAATATATTAATTATGGGACACACCATTAGACACTATAATAAAAGTAATATGTATTTCCGGGGACCAACTGAAAAGTAGTGCTCACCAAAATATAAAAACATCATCACAGACAGTTCCTGTTCTCAATAGCTTTCATCTGACTGGTAAGATAAACATAAAAAAATAAAGTATGACATAAAAATAGACCAGCCTTCACACTATTAATTTGAACTTGCTTCATAAAGAATGTAGACATATACATACAGTGATTTCTAACAACGGAGTTTACTTAAGAGAAAATAATGAAAGTAGAAAGAAATGTGAGCACAGGGAAAAGAAGTCAAAGAGAGAAGTGACAGGTGTAAGGAGGGGAAAAGGGTAGGACAAATTACCAGTTCCTTGGTGACCAGGCAAAATTTAAAAAAGACCAACCAATACAGATTTACAGAGATCTGATGCATTTTCACACACATGGGCACAGCACTATTTCATTTGATGCAGAAAATCCTCCATTCAGTCGAACAGAATCCTTTATGCACAGATGCACTTTCCTTCTTGGCTTGGTAGATTACACAAACCCCATGAAAGCTGGTAACAGAATTTTTAACAGCAACAACCAGGAGCAGGGTTGTTATAGTACAAACAACATGTTGACAAGCAATGCCAAGAGGATGCAGCAGTATGGGGACTTGATGGGACTCTTTAACTCCTGTCCTAATGATTCTAGCTGCTTGGGTAGCACAAAAAGATGTTCACCCTGGTAGCAATCTGGAGAAGTACAGCAAAATCTGAGACATTTGTTCAATCTGTCCCATTCCCCATCTCAGTGGAGTGGGTTTACTGGCACTGAGCCATTACCTGGCCTTTGTCAATCCCACATAAGACTGTGACTTAAAGACAGATGCTTTTCCCTTTCTCAAATCCTGCATCATCTTTTGGCTGTACTCAAGCAACTGGCTTTCTGACTTTAATACTACTTAAAAGATATCTGTTTTCTAAGCCCTATCTTGTTCAGTAGCAGTTTTGTTGGTTTTATATTGATAGCAAGTAAAGCTCCTTGGGACACGTTGCAAGAATGGTGTTGTGAAATAGTAATTTGTATTTGCAACTGCTGTTTACCTCTGTGCAGAGATCAATATCTACTGTATTTTGCCCTCTTAATTCACAAAATATGAGTTTAGAATGAAATCTTTTATTACCTATTCCTCATAACAAATCAATCCTCCTATGTAATATCAGTCTCCCTTATTCAGACTTAAAATCTGTGGCTTTGTAGGCTTTTTTTCCTCCCAGTCAAATAGATAAAACCTCGAAGTTACTCTGTTAGGAAGATGTAACACAAATTGGAACACCAATCCAGGCTTTTCTTTGGGCGATTTAATTATCTTTTCCTGTAATAAGCAAATAAAATACAACAGATCCAATGGCACGCTGGATTTAAATTCCAAAGCAATGACCTTAACTGATCTGACACAAAATTTGCAACCATCTCCAAATTTCAGGGGGAAACTAAAGCTGTTAACAAAGCACTAGAAAGTTATTAAGTCTTCTTAAAAGTCTAGCGATGTACTATAAAATTTTTCAAGCTTCAGATCAGAAAAAATTTATTATTTGAAGAAATATCAAATAATCTATGATTTATATAATTGCTACTTTTTTTTTAAGACTATTGTAACTCTAGTTTCTCAGATATCATATTTATTCATGGTATTTCCTGGTTAAGTGAGTATCAAAACTGTGTGTGGAAAAAATAAGAGTTTTAGGAAGGATGAAATAAGAGGTAATAGCAAAGGCCACTTGAAGCTGGCTTTGGAAAATATGTGATAACTTACTGTAATCCTTGCCACTCTGCCTTCCTCTTGGCTGGTCAATGCATCCTACCCATCAGTGCCTGACGCATAAAAACATTATAAGAAAGTAAATGTATTGCACACAGAACTCTACTGCAAAGATGCTTGATAGCACTAATCAGATTAATTCGTTCTAGTGGTAGGCAATTCCTGAGGCCACATTTCCCTGGCTGTAGATGACTCTGGGGCTGACTGTCAGGTAAACATTTTACCTCCCAGCTGCAGCAATTCATACCTCTTATTAATAAAAAACAGGCATCACAAGCAGAGTTTATCACTAATTTTCTCTCTGTTCCTCCTAACTTAGCCTATTATTATCCTAAATAATACTATCCAACACTTTCCATGGCAAATTTATAATTCATAAAGGACAGAGGCCACAAATACAAATGTGGGTCTGTATCCTGAAATTAAACCATCAAGAGTCTGCATTGATAAATAATTCCACTGGTAAGAGTAGATCCAAGTTATTTTGGTTAGTCTTTCTGTGGCACTTTGGGCAATATTCCTCTCACCTAAATTCAGGGATTTTAAAAATAGTTGACTAGATTCCTTCCCTGTGGAAATAAGTAGATGAACAGTGCTTTGGAGGCACTAGTCTCTCTCAATTGACTAATAAGACGGCACTGATTTTGACTACATGCTGATTCAACCACATAAAATTGTTTGAGATGAACTACTAGATCACAAATATAATCGATATATAATAGCAATCCACTTGACGGATAGATTAGTTAAGATTGATCTCACTACTAGAATCTACTGTTGGATTCTACTACAACTAATAGATCATAAATATAGAATACAGATATAAATCTTACCCATTTGATGGAAAGATTCCCCGTAAGTGCTTTGCCAAAAAAAGAAAGAAAATGGCCCTGCAATATGCCAGCAAAATGGCCCATTGATTAAGTCAGTTTTGTTCAGGGAAATTTCTTGCTATAAAATTTATTTGAGCAGCAGGATGTGATGTCTTTTCCAGAATGACTGCTTCCTCTAGTTGACACAGGGAGGCTTTCAGTTGAGAGCAAAATATTTCAAGGAAGATCAAGAGAACTGCAAAAATACATTCCCTTTGTGCATGTGTATGTTTGTTTGGCATATTTTTGGTCCCTTATTTTTCAAACAAGCATGGCTTTTTGAAAATGGGTGCAATCTTATGAGTTTCATGATAAGTAAAATATAATTACACAGCAGAAGCAAAGGAAGGTTTCAATTGATTTAATTTATTTACATCTTTCTTAATCCCATTTCATCCATTCAGTTTTATCACCTTTCTGTTTCTGCTGCTGTCTGTTATCACTCCAGCCTGAAACCTGCCACTGGTTGTCTATAACCACTGTAGTCTTCATTTATGGCACTTATCATTAAAAAACTTTTATCCCCTACTGAATGTAATCTGGCCACTTAACTTTTATATATCTGTTCCTTTACTCCATTGTCTCCCTTACCAGGATATTGAAAATCTTGTGTTTGCCTCTTCACTTTGACTATATGCTTCTTGCATTCTATGGACTGAAGTAGGTCTCAAGGCAGACAAATAACCAGTAATCTATGTACCATTTTCAGTGTTTGCTGTAGATATGGTATTATCTGATAAAAAATAAAGTGACATTTATTGGGTTTTTTTTTATTCACAGCTTTTCCTATCATCTCATGGAGATAGCTGCCTTCATGACAGAGTAGTAACTTGTCACTATACCATCCCAGGATTCAATATCAAGTCCTTGCAGGAATCAGCTTTCAGAACAGGCTGAATCTGATGTCATGCACATTTTGACAGGTCACAGATTACTTCATCTAACCTGATAGAATTATGCTGCTAGTGGCAAGTTCAAAATGAGACTGTGCTACAGCCCCCTGAATAATCATGCTCTGTACACAAAACCTTTATCCTTTTCACTTACAAATATCAGAATGCCCTGAAGATAAAAAACAAGCACAGATAATGAACTATGTACTGTTAGTATGGTCAGGAAAAAAACAGGGAAATAGAGAACTGGCCATTGGTCCCATATAAAAAAACCACGAAGCAAAAAGAGTTATGTCTTGGTTTGCTATCATTTGGGGAAAATGTGATTTCATTTTACAGCTCTAGGATTAGAAATAAGAGAAATTTAAGAAAAAAAAATGTGATGTGACTCATAATTTTTCATAAAACTTCAGCATACCTTCAGAAAACATAAGGAATTTTCCTATGCAATTATTACAGCATTCCTTAGTGAAATTCTCACTCAGGAGTCTTCATTTTTGGAGGGAACACAGTTACAATGATATTTACATAAAGAAAACAGAGCCTGCAAGAATTCTTTGCAGGAATTATCCAAACATCCTGATGTAACTTAAAATGTTTGGAAAGTACTAAGTAATTCTAGACATGTCTTGGAAAGATTCAGAATCAGAAAATTATACACCTGAAGTCTTTAACCAGTAAAGTGCCATTTCTGCTTGGTTTTGAGGAATTCTTTTAGTCTGTCTTCTCTTCCTTCTGTCTTTCTCCTAAACAGAGATTAAAATGTCAGGACCAGGACAACAACATTATTCAGAATAGTCAAATTACTCTTAATTGTTAGATGTGATAAATTGAATAATCTCAAAACATAGACATTGCAAAGTAGGTTAAAATTAAGCTAAAAGAGCATATGATGACTAAAGGAGAGCATAAAGGTCTACTAGGTCAAGATGGTTAATTTGAAACACTCCTCACAAATATGAAGGTGTTCTTGCAGCTCTAAACACACAATAAAGATAATCTGCATAAATAAATTGAACAATAGATTGACGTGTGCAGTACAAATGTAGGTTCTTATGTTCATTTATGTTGCTAAAGTTTGGAAAGCAGTTATTGTTGAGGAAACTCAGTCAGTGAATAATGTAAATATAACCATATGCAAGAGATATGAGCAAAGCTTATCACACCAGGTGTTACTTGCATGAAGTCTCCACATCATAATTTCATATTTAAGATGTGAAGAGGAGTGTCTGAGGGCATTTAATCAAGTATTTTTACACTTAATACCAACTACCCATATATTTTAGGCACATATTCAAACACTCCGCTACTTGATCATTATAATTATGGTACATTCCATATCTCTGAAACATGCCAGATTTGTAATTGGAAGGAAGAAAATTATCTTGAGACGTGCTCTAACAAAACAATGAAAAATAACCTAGGAACAACACCCTTTTTGTTCTGCTTGCTGTATATGCAAAAGCACAATAAACTTTTAATCTGAATTAGAAGAAAAAACTTCCTGCTATCTAGATACCTTAAAATCCAAAAAGAAAATTTGCCATGTAAACTGACTTTATATGCAACTGAATCCACTTCTTAATCTACAACTTAAACCTACCCTCTGTCCTTCTGTGCAGTAATAGCTGAAAACAAGCCTACAAGGGGCAAAAGCATGACAAAAAGGGAGAGAACTAGTCTGCAATGTAGTTTGGAAATCAAGTCCTAACAAAAAGAAAAAAAAATCCTCACTGTGCTGGCATGCAAAATACAACACTGAGTCACATTTTTAAACTAAATTCCAGAAATGCCTACAATTGACATAGCTGAGTAGTTCACAATGCTTTGGCTCACACTTTGCTTATACAGCTAGATTAGGATCCAAAGCGATTTCATTTCCTACATATGTTCTCCAAGGAATTCGACTTGAGAGACATCGTCAGAGCATGTACTACACTTTCAGCTTTCAAGTTCATCTCAGCACGTAACTGCATCTTTTAAAACACGACCTTTCTTCATCATGAAGAGAGATGTGAAATTCTAACAGAGTTGCTTACTTAGCCAGTTTCAGAGGTGTGAGGTTTTTTATCTTTCTATGAATATGACTAGAAAAGGAATAGGAAATGATGGGAAAACACCTAATCTGGAACAATTTAGTGCCTAGGACAGCTTCTGAAGAGGCCTTCCTGCCTTAGCAGGTTTTAGAATTTTCCAGTTCTTTTAGGAGTCAGTCTCTGCTGCCTCCAGATCATTCACTTTTAAAATCTAGTGCCCAGACTACTAGATTGCAGCATCATGTTCTGTCTTAAACCCACAACAATGTCAGGAAAATTTTAGAGTAAGTGGTGTAGGTTTAAATTCTTTTAGCCAATAAGGAAATATTAAACCAAGATTTCTGTATTTCTAGCCAAGCGCTCTAACCATAGAGCTCTTCATAGAACTGGGTTTTTTTAAGACTTAGGCACTTGTCTTCAGAAAAGGCCTTGGCTTGACTCAGGGACAGGATTAATAACCCAGACACCCACACAGTTGTTTAACGCTCACCACCTACAAGCACAACGTGTTATTCTAAATGTCACTCTTGCTTTACCTGGGAATTGCCTGTGATCTTAGGTTTCTAATATAGAATTCTTGCTTGGGAAGGTGGCCATAAGAGTAATAGAACCAAGTAGTGCATTTATGTGAATTGCTCTTTTAATATTCATTACTTTGATCTTCTGTTGTTTGCAAAACAATTTGCAACTCACTTTCTTTGCTACTATCAACTAAGAGTTATTTTCTTATTACAGGTTAGTTTTCTTGGTGTTATTCTGAGAAAGTTGCTTGCCTGATTTCCTGCAACAGTAGAAGCTTGTATGGGTCATCCACAATGTGCATATGTATTTTCAGCATTATCATAAACTTACCAAGGAATTTCCTAGTTATAAAAGGTTGCATATTGTCCCAGTGGTTGTCCTCGACAGAATGAAACTGCTTTACCTATAGTCATCATTCGAAAAATGTCATATTCATTGTTCATTTTAATATAATTTATGTGACTTGTGGAAGTGGATAGGTGCTCTGCTGATAATTCTGCAAATACAAATCTCCAATGCAAAATTGGGAAAAAAGAACTCTCTAGTATAAACTACCTGTACCTAATACAACTGGCAACTGAAATGGATACAGTGGTAACAAAATCAGTGGCTTAACATCCTTCAAGCCTCTGTTGTGTTATCGCCCCAAAAGGGGTAAGAACAGTCAAGAACATGCAACACCTATTCCCTTCAGATGAAGCACAAGGGCTCCAGCCTTGCCACAAATTGGTTCTTCCTTACTGTTCTGGAGTTTCTTGACTCTGTATACTTCTATGTGCATTATCACTTCTAAAGCAGAATAGAAAAGCTTGTCTATGCCAAAAGCTATTTTAGGCCTATTTCTTGTTAGTCCACCCCAGTAATCCAAACACTACCTAATTAGGTATATTTTATTACATCTGCTTCCTATTGTTCAAGTTAGTGAGATATTCGTCACTAGAAGGGAAACCTTGCAATATTATTGACTTTGTGGCACATAGCAGTTGGAGAGTTGTGCCTCTATAGTTACCCAAGCAATGTTTACTTAACGACTTAAGGGTATTTTGTTACTCATCAGCCTTTTCTGCTGGTGACTTTTCATTTCATCTTCCGTATCAACCTGTACAGAATAACTGTTACAAGTTTTTCTTCATTGCAGTATTTCTGCAGCTTTCAGACGACTGCTTCTGAATTAAAAGGTGGCAAAATCAGGTTTCCTCCAAAAAAATTGCTTCCAACAGTTTAGGGAAGGTAGGAAAGAAACAGGACTGGAAATGCTGAAAGAAAGGGACTGGAGTCACTGGAGTATGGAACTATTACCGGGATGCCTGTTATTACGGCTTATCCCGGTAATCAGTCGAGACGCAGAAATAATGAGAGCTGGAGTTCGAGTTGCGTTCAGAGCAAGGGCGGAAAAGGGGGGAAACCCCTTTCGTTTAATTCTTATATACACTTTTTGAAATCACAGATCATTGGAGAGAGTTAACATTTCCGTCTTTAACTATATTGGTTAAAAGAAGTGTCCGTCAAAAGGATTTGTGTCCATGGGAAAGGAATGTAAAAAGATAATTTTTACAATAACATAGCTATGTTTACAAAAATCGTCTTTGAGACTGTCTAACAGAGAAAACTAGCTATTTTACAGTGAAAAATGGGCAACATGGAACCTCCTTTTGCATGGAAGATTTGAGTATTACTTGTTCCACAGGGCTGCAGCTGAAATGGAAGTAAGTCTACATGAAAGCCAAGTTGAAAGATGTGATTATACCTCTGTTTCTGACGTGTATCTGTCGCACAATGGACTCTGCTGAAAATTCATATCCCAGAAATTTTTATGTGAACATTTTGTAGAAATGAACGTTGTGTTCCACAGTTTTGAAAAGCTCCACCCAGAGCCATTTGAAATTCTTCTGTGTGTGGGAAGATCCCTGCTACAATCTTGATCACTCTGAGTGATTCCACATTCTGAAGGGACCTGTGGTCATCTGCCCCAGATGTTAATTCTCCAGCTCAGCAAGGCAGAGAATCTGTTGCAAGCTACCAAGTTGTTTTGTTTTTTTTTTTTTCTGTTAACACCATATATGACTCCATGCCTTTTTTCTTAGACTGAAACCAATCTATTCTTCATTGTATTGCCATGGGAATGAGTCACGTTAATGATTCACAGTTGTCTATGCTCTGGGATACACATGGAACATGTATTAAAAAAAAAAAACAACAAAGCACCCATAGCAAAACTTGGCTCATTTGTATCCCGACATGCAAAGAAGGAGCAATGTAATTGAACAATCACAATGTGGCAGTTTTAGACAAAATCACTAAGTTATTGTACTCTGTAACTAAAACATTATTTCTGCTTTTATTATTGCCAGAATTGCTGAGTAAAAACATTTTGAATGCATTGGATGAGGTTATTACAAGTGAAAATCTCTTTCTCCTCTTATATAGAATATGGCTCCCTATGGCTCATGTTATGCTTCTTACGTGAAATAAGCACAAATCATAAAAAAGAAACAGAATATAAATTAAAAGGAAACTATTTACCTATAGTCTGTCTTCATTAGCATTTCACCTAATAAGAAAGAAGTTATTTCTCTTTTATCTGACTTGGATTCCTTTTCACTTTCTTTTCACAGTTTCTTTTAAAATTTTGAAACAACCAGTCCACGTATCCTCACAATAAGTCATATTTCTTGATTTGTTTCTGTCTATATAAATAGTACAGATATGGAAGATGTATGGGGAGTCAAGTTCCTCTGCCGTTGCTATGTGCCATTTCACAAGGCATATTGCTTTTACAAGAGGTGCTTTGTCAAAACATGTCTTAAAGGACTAAATTATCTTCTCATTGTTCAACAGGTATAGCAGGATTCAAATTTCTTTTCAGAAGTAAAAAGTGTTCTCATATAGTGCTTCATGTCAGGAACAGGAACTGCAAAGCCTTAGAAAAAAAAAGCTTCTTAATTAAAATTGCATCTCAGTAACACAATACTATCACAACATCTCCAATTAGATTTTTAGCAAATTGAAACTGATAAAGTAAACAGATTGTATGACAGTTATTAGCAGAGCACTGAGCAGAATTTAGTCACTGAGTTGAATGCATGTGAACCACTGAAGGTAAAAACTCAAAGATATTTGAAATTATGAAAAAATTATGTCAAAGGTAAGTATGAATAACATCTCTTCAGTACATTTTGAGCAAATATGAAAACAAACAAAAATCTTCATATATGGAAGTTGTTACTGACAGCAGTTTCATAGAATATTGTCACTGGGGGGGTTAAACAATTAAATGTAAATGTAGTTTATTAAAAATAAATATTGTTCTTTTATTTAAAAAAAATCCTTAGGAATGTACAGCTAAGTTCAGCTAATAAGAATATTGCAGAATATTGCAAGATATTGCATCATTAATCCCTGTATAACCATTTAAATATTGTAGTCATAATTGCTTTAATAATGTTTTCTCATACTATCTTGATGATTTGCAATAGTTTCATTTTCCTGGACACTCTAATCTACGATGCAAGTAAAGGGTACAGAAATTTATACAACCAATGCAAGGCTGAACCTTGGCAAAAAAAACCAAAACATTCACTACGTACTAACTGTACTCTATGGCATCACACTCATTTCTAAGTTGTGTTTAGCAGCAGGATTACAGAGCAAACCTCAAGTGTTCTGTTTCAAGTTCTACCCTGTGGGCACTTACGGGCATCCTTTCCAGAAATGAGAACAGGTTGAGCCCCCTTGTTTTGCAGTCTAGGAGCTTCTGTGCTCCAGGAAGTCTTAGGACTTCCAACCAGATGTTTCCATCAAACAATAACTAGAAAGTAAGAGAAAATCCATTGGGCATTTGTTCTTTTGCTCATTCATCAAGTGTGAAGGACAATGCTTCCAAGGGGACTTTTTCTTTTCTTCTGGACACAACTGAAAAACTACTGGTGCTGAGCAACCTAAGAGCTGAGTGGGGGAAAAGATTAAGGCAAACATCCTTTAAAGTTTCACTCTCTGCATTAAAATACTATGTACTGCCCAGTTCTTCTCAAGCAATGTACCATCTACAGAAAAGTTTGCTACTATTTCTTTTCTACTTTATTTGTAATTTCTTCTGAACTGTAAAAACATGATTTATAGAAAGAGGGAAAAACGATTCCTTTCTTATTTCATATTACCCCCATAGCTCATGCACCACTGTCTTAAAAACATCTATAGTGCAAGCAGCTGTAGAATGTACCAGAGGGTTTTTGTTGCTGTGAGACTGAACAACATTTGACCTCAGAGTTAAGTTTTCCATATTTCCACTAATGTAACAGATAGTAGATACAGATGCAATTAAACTGAGGCCTGTGATCTATCATCAGCCATTTCAAGTTTTGTAAATGGTTTTTACTCTGCTGCTTTTAGTTTGTGTTTCTCAAAGTCTGTTTTAAGTAAAAGAGTTCCTTTATTTTCTGGGACAAAAA
>VZRZ01006776.1:495020-543083 GCA_013398175.1 Climacteris rufus | reverse complement strand
GAAAAAAAAAAAAAAAAACCAAGACAATAAGAAAAGAAATCATTATTAATGTCCTGGAAATATTTTATTATTCTTGCTATCCTCTTTAAATTATGTGTAATTTTTTCAGAACACATTATATATACATATATATATATATATATGTCTNATGGGTAATAACAATGGTAGTACTATAAAAAAGACTGAACAAGTTATAAGGTGAATTAAGGTGCTACTTGACGAAATGCACCCTGCCTTTTTTCCCACTAAAAAGAGTAATTTTGGTGTTTGAAGGGTTTTGAGCACAAATACCACAGGCAGTAATATCTATCTTATATTTCTTCATGGCACATCTGGTTTCAGTGATACCTTCCCTCATTTATAAGTCTTAAATACAAAATGACAGCTGTAAGGGCCTTGCAGGAATGCATGTTCCTCTTTGCATTGTCACACAGGTTGCTTGGAAAATCACAAACCTCTGGAACAGGAACACCGATGCCAGTTTAAAGGGAAGGTTGTGACAAACATTATGTCATGGCATTGTGGAACAATCAGTGCAAGAAGATTGCAGCCCAAAACTCTTCCTGCGTTTTGCGAAGTAAATCAGTGTAAAACTGCAATTCATTTCAAAGAAAGTCATAAATGCTTCTCTGCTAAAGAATGTATTTGTTTAACCAGTTCAAATGACTCTCCCAAATTCCTGGGATTGCCAGATGAGACAATATTTATACATGTGCAGATGGAAGGACTGATTCTTCAATGCCTTCCACTTGCACATTTGTGAAAATTTGAGTGCAGCTTCTATTTTGACAAGTGCTTCACTTCAACCAACCTTTGGTTCTCTTAATATTTTCAGCCTGGTGAAGCAACTGGCCATCTGCCAAAGTTGCTTGAAACACCCCCACCTCTGACATTCACAGATTAACAGTTTTGGTGGGAATGGTACTGAACTTGTTAGGCTCGTTTGTTAAAATTCTTTTGAACAGATGTCTTAATTAGCTGCTAATAATATTAAATTAGCATTGTTTCCCCTAATTTTGTTTTTAAGTAATTGATCCAGAGTGTCTTCAGGAACATGCAGTGCAAACAATGGAAATAAAATTGTCTCAATTAAAGATTAATTAATAAACTCTCTTTAGGAAATCCTATCTCTAGTGGACATTTAGAGCAAGAAGCTGAGTTCCAGTTTTGTACACAGTCAAAAAACGTCTTTTTCTTTCCAAAATAAATCAGAAATAAATGCAATGGTTACAGAATTCAATGAAGCTCATTTTTTTCTAATTCAAAATCAAATTTGTATTTGGAATTTATTTTGAGTAGCCGTATCACATCATATTTGCGATATTGGCATTTCCAGTGTCCAAACTCATTTGGCTTTCTGAGTCACAACTGTTGGTCATTTTTTCTGGATTCTGTCTCTTTTGATTAGCTGGCACACCAATGTAAAAAAGATTCACATTTGAGACTGTGAATCAGTATACTGATACCAGACATTATGGTCTTACTGATATCAGGTGGCCATATCCTGAACTACATTTCAAAGTTCCAGTAACTTAGGAGGATAAAGTACAACCTTCTTTACAGGTCACCTTTTATGAACTGCTCTATGTAGAGTTGACTCTTAAATGCTATTTGGAACAATTAGTCATTATATAGCTTGCAAAAAAACACCTACTGGTGTTGTGACCTCCCCTGGCAAAATCCCTTTTCTCACAGCTAATTTTCAGCCCAGTCACAACAGTTGCAATTTCCCAGTGTTTTTTTCAGGCTTTGAGGAAACAGTATACCAAGACTGGGAATAGATAAATATTATTTTGTAAGTAATTCAGAACCCATGATTGAAGTGCTTCCCTCAAGAAAAGAGGAACATGTTTTGTGAGTATAAAACAGAGAGTTAAGATGCACTTCTATATTTTTGTCACACTCTTAGTGGTGTATCTACTGAATATGACCATGCATATGATTTCACTGATGAACAGAAATTTTAGCTTCGGTTTCAATATGAAAAGTATACTTGGATATACAGAAAAATTTCCATGAAATAACAGATACTTAGTATCAGTGAAGGTCTGAGCTAGGATATTCATTGAACTCAAAATTACTGTAAGCTAATATATGGAGGTTAAGATATTGTGTTTCACTGGATGCTTAAAAATATGTTAATTTGTGGAAACAGGTTCAGTGTGTGGACTCTATGACATTTAGACTGTGTTATCCCACACCTCAGATTTTGCATCTATCCAGGACTAGCCCTACCTCAGGCACAGCCTCCAGCCTTGCTGCCCTGCTGCTTGTAAGCCATCTAAACTGCTGTTGGAGATATGGATTGTCTGTGTCATACTACTGTGCTCCACCCTGTGTAGCATTTAACCCCAATGATGTCAGAAAGTTGTCTTCTCTTTTTCTCTGTATGTAATCTATTTTTTTTCTAAGACTTTGCATTTCTCTTCACTCCTTAAAGGAGATCACCACTTTCTGATCCTTACACTGCATTTTCAGTTAGTGGTCTTAATGTGTACTGGTTTTGTTTTAAAATCTTACTGTGAGAAAGATAAGTATGGAGCAAAATATTTGCACCTCTTCACTGATTTTTCAACATGCTGTTAAAATCTAGATTCACAGAGCATAGGTGAGCTTGATAGCAAAAAGGTAATTTGTACTGTTCTCATTGGAGGGGCTATGTAAAATGGGGATTGTGATTTTGAGAGATGCACAATTTAATATTAATAAAAATTTGTTACCACTTCTTGTTCTTCAATGAAAGAGACAAAATTACTTGAACACTATTCCCATTAAAAAGAACAGGCAAAGATATCTCTAAGGAATAGTAGTTCTGGTTCTTCTCTTTTCTGCTTGGCACACAATTTTTCAGGAAAGCTGTTTAAGTCAGTGGAAGTCTATTAACATAAGAGCATTGAGGAGAAAGATGCACACAGTTTCTTTCAAGTTGCATTTCAATTCTTCACTTTCATTCTTTTAGATCCAGTAGCAAAATTACATAAACAACATCTCTGTTTTGACTAAATTATCATGTCAAGTCAAGAAGGGGAGGCTGCAGGGGGGTGTATTATACAGTTTGCATTTACTTATTCATTTACATTTTCATGTACATTAAAAAAACCCCAAACCTACTTTGTTTCCTTGTCTTCTAAATGGTTTTTTCTCCATTATCTGAGAGCAAACTCAGTTATATTAGCATTATTCCTACCACTGCTCTTCAGTCAAAATTCATGGGTTTTATGTTTCCTTTGCTAATTCAAGAATTTTTCATCATCAAGCACCATTACTAGCTACTATATGGATAAACACACATGAATATATGATTAAATGTCCTGTGAAGAAGCAAGAAGCAGGCAAAATGGTCTTATTAATAAATGCTTAACATATAACTGAAAGACTATGGCTATGGACAGCACATCATAAAAAAGCAGAAATGGCAAAAAAAAAAAGGGGCTATCGGGTCTTCTGCTGTTTGGGGATTTTTATCCAACATTGTTCAATCATGTCATTAAGGTTTTTCTAGCTAAATCCTTGGCAACCAAGCATGGCAATGCTTGGCTTTTAGACATAATCTATTCAATGAAGAAATATGTGTGTGTCCGTGAACAGAGGTGTGTGATCCACTGAAGAATGACATCCACAGGTATGTTGATCTGGGGAGCCAACCATAACTACTTGCTGAAAGTGTTGAAGAAAAAGGTTGGGTAAAAACATTCCCCTTTTTGTATATATAGATGTATCTGGAGAGACACATCCCTCTTGGATACACTGATGAAGTTGGAGCCCATGCTACAAAAAACGCTCTACAGTCTTCATTGTTTTTAATGGATTTGAAGCCAGTCTCAAAAACTACTGCTGCATGCTGACACTCACAAAAAACATGACTGGGATTTTTTATTAGAAAATAATAACTTTTAAGCAAAAAGAGATATATATTTAGAGGCTACAGAAGAAATCAGAAATCTCTGTATAGCAAACTAAAATGTCATTGACATTTCAGCTAGAATTTATTTCAATAAAGATAGGGTTGGGCACATCTATAATGTTGCTAAGGAAAAATGAGTTGTGGCTTAAGAGCATGCCATCACATTGCCTGAATGCCTTCTGTCCTGAACTCATGCGCATTGTACTAGGTGAGTTCATAGGGCAGCAGTCCACTATCCTTCAGCTAAATCCTATTCTTTGTGTTATAGAAAAATGCATCTTCAACAACATCACCATTTTCTGCAGAAATGAGCATTTGGTCTGTTTAAAAAATCTGAGCAAGATATAGGAGTTAATCCATAAGACATATGTATATAAAAATGCCAGAACATGATTATTGACAGTTGGATCATTTGGATGATAGGAGGGAAGGGAAGGGAAGGGAAGGGAAGGGAGGGAACTTGGGTAACAGGGAGAACAGGAAGGGAGAGAGAGACAAAAAGTGATTTATTTTCCTTTTTTCACCCTCTTTTTTTTAATGCATATGTTCTTGGATATGAAAAAGAAGAATGTGTAAAAACAGATGTGGAACTACAAAGCCTCCCCACCGACTCCTTGAGAAGGAAGATGTAAAGAGAAGTCTGTGTGGCCATTAAAGTACAAACTGATTCAGAGAGAAGATATGAAAAATGTTACAGCAATCACATAATTCATTACAAAAGCTGAGATGTACATAACTAACGCAGAGTGGCAGGGAATTAGTCTTTCTTGCATGATTAAATATAGCTAGTGTTTGCAAACATGAGGAAACCACTGCATGTCTTACCTAAAGCATGCAAGATTTGTCAAGAAAAGTAGTACATTTCTCAGACAAATGTGATATAGCTGTAGCAGTGAGAGACAAGCTGGTAGGTTAACTAGCAGCTAAAACTACACTATTATGACATTGTTGATATATATAAGATCTTCCTTTCATCTGAGAATCTCATTAAATCCTTTAGCACAGATGATGTGTAGTTCTTATTATTGTCTAAGGCAAATTCCAATGGTAGCTCATCCTCAATACTGTAACAGCAGTAGCCTCTCTAAATGTCAAGGCCAGTTTCCTACCCCAATTCTGAATCACCTTAAAGAAAATGTCTCCATATCTTTCCTATATGATTCTCAAGTGTTATAGAACATTTCAGGATGAATTTGTAGTCTGAACTGGGGTTTTTTTGTTTGTTTGGGTTTTCTTTTTCTGTAGCTCTATTCTCACTTTCACATTTGCAGTCCAAAAAAATAAAGCCCTAAATATATAAGGCTTACAATTTTTAAATGTTTTAGTGGTTCTTCAAGTAGTTACTGTTTCTTATAAAGTGCTGCTTCTGAATTTCACATTCCATTCTTTTTTTTTTTTTTTCTTATATTTTCCAGCACTGAAGGTTGTTAGATTTTATTAGTGAGAGACACTGAAAACATACACATGAACTTTATGGTAAGTGGAAAGTGTGATTTATGTCTCTGTTTTGACTGTTCATTTATTAACCATGTATGACCTATCATTATTTCTAATGCAATGGCTTTTTAAATAAAGTTTTGCTTTTCACATAATCTGCTGTTGTGATCTCCTCACTCCCTATCATCCTCATAAGCTTCTATTCACTCCAGCCTGTTTCAGTATATGACCCGAAAAGTTTTGGTTATTTTCTGAATTTCACAGACCAGTACTTCAGACTTACCTCTTCTTTACGGCATATATCACCAAAGGCAGCTTCCCACTCGCTCATACCATCCCATAACCAATATTTGCCCAGTGTCATTATCACAGAGGCATGTGTTCTGAAAAGCATGTAATGTTAAATTGTTTCATGACGTCTTTCAAATATCCATACGTTCAGCCCAAGTGGAATGTTGAATTGGGTGGTCTCTACTGCTTGTGGTAGAGGCAAGAGCAAAACATCATGTGTGATTTCAACATAATTAAGTTGTTTATGCATAATTCAGAAGTGATGTGGCTGAATCAGCATTATTTCCTCTGTAAGAGGTTTCTGCTGTTAACTCTTCTGTTGCCTATCACCAAACACAGAGCAGAGGCAGAGCAAATCTCTATCCTATCAACTCTTTTAACTTGAAATGCCTAAGAAGTCTGTAGAGGCTTTTTATCAAGAAGGACAGCAGCCTCTGTCCTTTAGAGAATACTTGTCTTTGCTTTCCTCCAGATTTCAATGATACCTAATAAAAATACAACAGAAATTATTAGGCATGATAGCATTTTTTACTCAGACTGTCTTTATTTTCCAGACTAATTATAATACTTCATTCTCCTACTCAGACAGCTTCAAAGCTTCTCCAGCTGGCCATGTTCCTCATGCACAGCATCAGACAATATTACTGTTTCCCAATCCATTGGCGCTATTATTCACAGAGCAGCTTCCCAATTCAAACCTAGAACCATGGCAGGCTTCTCCTTAATCATAGCAACAATTTGAGGGGAATGCTGTTGCACATCACAACAGTACATATGAATTAAAACATCAACAAAACACAGTTGTGTTTAGAGTTTGGTAGCAACAGATGGGTGTTCACATGCAGCTATTTCATAACAAAAGGCTGAACTCTTTTCTGCCTTACTTAGTGGAATTGCATACTACTGAAGCCAGAGCTAAACTTAATTCCACCCAAGTATCTGAACTGTTTGCAGCAAAGACCCAGATGTAATTTTCACTTATTCCCACATAGCTCTGCTGAAGCTAATAGAGTTTCACAGGTTTGACCAGGATTTGACTTCAGTCATCTAAGCACATTTGTTTCATGACAGACATTTCTTTGTGGGTTATGTTAGTTAGAATAGAGCCACATCCTGATTCCTTTCAAAAAGCAACTTAGAACTTAGTTTTTAGTGATCCCACTGATACCAGCACCGTGTTTTGACTAAAGAACAGCCAGACGATAGTTATATAATTTCCACAGGGAAATGATCTGGTACATTCTGTTTATCTGTTCCTTCCATTTAGCCATCAAACACCTACTAGGTACAAATGGTGTCACTTGGCACTAGCTAAGTGCTATTGAATCCTAAAAGAATGTAGGACACAGTTTACCTCCATGGTCAGATAAATCCTGTTTATATTGCTAGAGGCTCTTAAGTTATGTGCTGGCAAGGCAAGCCTCACCATCTGCCAGGGATTTATAGCAAATCTGGCAGAAATGGACAGATAGAACATATTCATGATCAATATACCCCTTTATTTCATTTCTTCCCTCACTTCACAGACTCATATCCAGTAAGCCAGAATCATCCACCTCTGCAGGTGACTGCAGGACTTCTGGCTCAGAAGGGGACACAGATGCCTTGAACCACTAACTACCCCTCAGATATTTTTTATGTGCTGAGGGCTCCATGCCTCTGCACCTGGTTTGGAATAACACATTTTCATTCAGCTGTTGATGACTTTGAATCCAGTTGAGAAAACAGCTCATTTAAATTCTCCACAGCTTGTTTGATTCTACATCTAATTCATTACCTGATCGCTCCTAATTAGAACATCGTAATGGAAGAGTTGTTTTGTTCTATGCAGTTAACAATTATTTCTTCCCAGTCAGGACAGAGGATCTTTCCTAGTAGGGTGATCTGCAAGAGAATACTGAAAATTTAGGATAGCTTGCAGATCAGAAGGAAAAGGTTGATGTAAAAATCTTAGAAGACAATATTTGGATTTTCTGTCACAAGAGTTTTCACAGTATTGAAATAATTTTAGTTTTATATTATTTTTCTGGTGTTGGTAGCACTTTTCATCCTCAACATTTATTTTCCAAAGTGCATTTTTTGCTTTAATGCTAGTATTCTACTTCTCTTTCTTTTTTTCTTTTTTTTTTTTTGTCTGATCTTTTTCTGTAATCATAGCCAAATTTTTCTACACATTCAGGAGCTTTGGACCTCCAAGACTTCTCAGCGAGAAACTGTTATTTTTGGCTTACAAAATTATAGGAAGAAAGATACTATCATTTAACTTAAGAAAAACTGTATGTGGCAAATGCTCAGTGTTTGGGGCATTACTGTCATTTTCATGAAGCGATGTGGTGTTTGTACAGGGACTCTTGCTGTTGTCATGGATGAAGGCAAATAGCACAGAGGGGAGGATGCTGCTAGTTGAGAAATTACATTGTTTGAAAGCATAAACACAAATGTGGTCACAAGCATGAGGCAAAATGAAGCACTATTTTTGGTTAAAAATAAAATAGAATAAGCATGATAGGTGTTTGAGTTCCACTAAGTAATAACAATTACATTCAAAGCACTCTGTAGACTACTGGCTTTGAAGTGTACAGAAGGAAAAGTAATGACTGATTTTGTGAGTGTTCAATTTTTAATGGTAAGAAGCAATAACTCAGCTTAGTTTGATACTAATTAAGGACTTATTAACTCTCTTTCAGCTCTGTGTCCAGTTGTACACTAAAATTACATATTTTGACATAATTTTATTGCTACTTGTATCCTTGAGCACAAATGAATGTCACTGTACCTCAGCAATTTACGTATCATTATACAATTAGTAGTGTTTGCTTGCATAATTGCAACTCAGTTGTATGGGTTTGAGTTGTATGTTGCATTTGCAACTGACTTGTAATGTAGCCAAGATGTTAGACAGTGTGAGTTCTCTCCTCTTCTTCTGTTAGCTCTGAAACAAAGTCAAGCTTTAAGAAACAGTAGAATGTCATTAGGCCACTTAATTAATCAAACTTACTGAAAGTATCTGAACCATTATTCATCTAGCATATGTATTATGCGAATTAAGATAAATCTAACATCATAACTTTCAGTTTGTACCCCATACCTTTCTGTTAGCCTGGATACAGTTTTCATTGAAACAGTTTAATTAAACACAAAGATTTGAACTCAAGTCAGGTACTGCACTTTCCCTAAGTCAGCTGTCTTGTTGCTGAGCAAAAGGATTCCCTTTTCCTGGGTTTGCTACTGTAAGACTCCTTTGGCTGTGTTTTATCTACCCTTGCAAGTTTAGTCTGAAGTCCAAGAACCCATGGATTGGACCTCTTTGCATTCTCCATTGTACAATTCAGGATATAGCAGAATTTGAAAATTAACTCCCAATTCAAAGATCTGAAGAGCTTCATTGAAGTTAATGAAGCAACACCTCCTTGCTCCAGCTGATGGCCTGGCACTCAGGTTGTTTCTCAGTGTTTGTGTCCTGTGTGCTGCTGCTGGTTTGCCTCATGTAGCATCATGTCCCCAGAAACCTGCTAGGAGGGCCCAAGATCAGCTTTTAGCCTTGCTTTAGACCCCTGAGAGAAGGATCAGCCACATTAGCTTTGTTGCCAAAGACGGGTTCTCATTGTCAGGTGTCAGTGACAAACCTTCCCTGTCAGAGCGTGACCGAATATAATAGGTATGACTATTATATGACTATATGACTCAGGTAATATACCTGAGTTTCTTGCTCAAATCACTGAATAAGTAGATAGAGTTGTTTGTTTGGCCTGATGGGACCTTCACCCATGAAAGCCCCTGGTTCAGAGCACCAACAATGTTAGAAACTGACTCAAAAGGAAGAAAAAGTGAGAGATGAGGTTTGAAGGTTTAAGAATCAGCATCAAAAGCTCCCACAGAGGCCTGTCCACATCAACAAGCAAACTACACTTGCGCAATGGCACTGCACACTGCTGGGGCTTCAGGGTGAGACTGCCTTTTGTTCTAGGACATTTCCCTTGCCATTCTAGACTAAATGCCAAGTCTTAAGAGAAGAGCAGGCAGGTGATTATACAACTAGTGTACTGTACAAAACAGTAGCCAGGTAGCCTGCACTGCATATCGCCTCTGCTTCCACTTTTCTCAGAAGAAAAGTATTCTCTATAAATTAGACTAGCTGCTATGAGCATTTGGTTCATATTAGTTATTTCTGAACAAACCAAGCAACACATAAAGATAGATCAACATCAGCATATTGCATGACAAGCACATTGGTTTGCAGGAAAATACTACCTACATTGAGGTATGGAGCTATCATGCTTTTAAATTCTAGTCTTGAACTAAGAGCAACAAGAATTACCAACAAGAAAAAATATTTTTAGCATATTCATATTTATATTCCATGTAACCCTACTACTTGACAGCATGCTGTTGCTGGATATGTCAGAAAATTATATGACTTTTTGTTCTTACCTTTACCCCTACTTATTTTCTCTTCAGTACTTCTCTCTCCTTTCACTAGAATTCTTTGTTTCTTTATTTAATGACAAGGACAAAAACTGTGATGTGGTAATTCATGGAGGATATTCTCCAAGTTGGTGATTTGTACCTATATTATGGTAGCTCTTTTTTTATTTTCTCACAAGTTTCAAGAGACTTCATTCTCATGGAGCCCTGCATAGGGGAGTTAATACATAATTTTCTTCCTCTCTTCTTTCAAATCTTTTGTCCCTGCTACAAATGAAGGGAGAGGCTTTCTGCTAGGGCTGACAGTCCTAGAAATTTTTTCTAAGCAATGATTGGTTCTATTTTCCCTTTTTGAAATGAAATTCATGAGTAGCAACACACAATTTTTTCCCATCTTAGTTTTATCTGCTGAGAGTTTCCCACTTAGAGTTCTTGATTCCCAAAGAATGAAGCAATACATTTCAGTTTTAGAAAATGTTGTTTCTTTGGCGGAAAACAAGTTGCTTTTGTCTTGAGTTCAGAATAACCTGTGGGTGGCCCTAGATTCTCTTCATGATCTACCGAGGATGAGATAAAAAAGCCTGACCTCTGTGAGAAGAAGAAAGTGAGTGAGAGGAAAACATAAAAATGTGGGGATTCTTCTCACATATAATTGAATCAGAAATGCTAGAGCTAAATTGTGCCACTGATCTCCTTTGCCTCAGTTGTCAAAGACTGTAGATGTTCCAAATTTAGCATTTTTTCTCTGCTATATGTACTTCATTACATAAAATGGTGAAAACATAATAAAACATTTTTCTTCTTATTCAAATTTTTTAAGCTTTCCCTATAAAAATAGCCTGAATTATTTAACTTCATTTATGTAATTTTTCTCCCAGTATGGAATAAGTCTAATTTTGCTTCTACAAGCATTTGGTGTCTCACGTTTAGATATTACAAAATCAAATTCAGATGTAACTTAAGTCAATCCAGCTTTGTATTTATCCCTCGACTTTCCACAGTGTGCCCAGAGTAGAAAAATATCCACATAAATACTTCTCACTTTGTTCTGTGTGTACTTTTGATGTCCTTACAGACAGTGTTTTTAAATTTAAAAATTTAACTTTTTCTGTGCAAGCAGGATATTATGCAAAAAGACTTCAAATACATCTAAACACCATGCTTTCTGCTAAAAAGTGAAAGAAAAGAAATCTGGCATCATTGATGCCAACAGAAATATTATTATTTTTTTAATGAAGCCAGGATTTCTTCCAAATATTAAAAGTTTGAATATGAGTTTTAATATTAATGATTCCCCATATATTAATAATAGATGCTACAGCTTCCCAAAATTTCAAACCATATAAAATTGGGTTGTGGATATCTTAGAATAGGCAACCTCATAATCTTCAAGTGCTACAACAAGGGTTCTATTCATTCAATAAGATTTATTCAGCATTTTGAATTCTCTGAGGCAAAATTCCACATCATAGGACAATTTCTGTAACAGGAACATATATCCAATGTCCAGAGTATTTGTGATTTTAAGTCATCCAGATTGTGTCACACAGTTTAGTATTTCTACAGTCATCACACCTTTCTGCTGAGAGGTTCATGAAGAAAGAAGTTTCATGTGATCACACAAATCATCAAAAGCTTACAGCCACTGAACTACTTTCCTCTTGCATGTCATTTTGAGAGAGGCCCTTAGAATTTATCAACCCTCCTGCCACAGCAAGCTGGCTGCCTGATTGTCTCATCAAGAGGTAAAATGAGCACTGGGAAAAGGGATGTAGCAGGACAGAAGGAACACTAACACTTAAAAGCCAAGTGGAACTTCATAAAAAATGCGACCCCAGAAAGACCTGGAAATGTAAGTTACTTTAAAGTTCTTTACAACACAAACATTATGAGAAGAATAAACGTAAAACCACTTTTCACTCTGAATATCCTATAATAACTCATTACTTACCACTGGACACCCAAATCCTGCAGAAATTATGGGCTTGCAGGCAAACCTGGAGCCTTTGAGGAATGCTTAAAGATGTCTGAATTAGACAAAATGCATTTAAAATCTCATGTGAACAGAACTCTCCCCACTGAATGCCTTTAGAAGCCCAGGCATAAATTATTCCAACAAATGTCAACTGCTGGAGACCATAGGGGATTTTTTTTTTTCAGTATTTTTATGAAATATTAAGTGTTACTTAGTGTAACTGTGTGATCTGGGTTGCTTAACTGACTTCAAGGGATTAATTTCTATTCAAAGACACTCTCTGGGATTGAGGAAAAGGCAGTCAGTGGACTAATATGAGGCACACTAGCAGGTCTAGGTTGGACGGGTGAACTACCTGGGCTCGATGACATTTGAATAGATTTAACTGTGCAGTTCTGTAGGTCAATCAATCTTACTATGCCTCATGGGCTGGTAGCCAACATGTAAGGAAGGAACTTAATTACTTGAATTGGCTGACTAGAGAAACTGAAGACAATGGCATATGTAACCGTTATAAAATAAAGTATCCTTTGCCCTGTGGGTGTTTGAACAGAAAAACAGAGAGATAATTGAGGAGTAGACAAGATTCTCTGATTCTGTGATTCATGGAAGAAATTATGTACCAGGCACAATGGACTCCTAGAGATCTTTGACTTACTTCCTAAAAGCTGACCATTGCAGAATGATATGTTTATTATTTTGGCTACAGCCATTTTCTGTCCTATTTAAAGTAAAGGATAATTCTGGTTAAAGTCTCTTAGAAAATCTGAATGTCTTCTTTCAACTAACAGAACCTTTGGAGAGTGCATTGTAAACCCAGCCCATGTAAACATTCATGAAGCATTGTAGAGTCCAGATATCATCAGTAATCTTGGAAATCATGCGAGAAATGAAATGCTGCAGACCGGGAGCCTATGCTCTGAGGATTACTGCCTGATTAAGACAGCCTCAGTAGCACGTGTGTAGTTCTTAAGGACCTCTTGAGTATCTAGTCAGTGCTATGACATACTTAAAAATGCCTTTGTTGTTTTATTAACCACTTCTATCTTTAATTAACTGTTCTTAAGTGCAAGTGCCCCTATAAAACACATTTGTTCATGTTTTCAAGTTTGGAGATCAAATACCAAAAAAAATCCAATGAAGTATTCATTTTCAGCATCTAATGGTTTTACTTATTTTGATTTTGTAAGCATGTAGGAAATTTCTATAAGCAAAGTTTTGTTTTGAGTCACACATTGTGAACAAATGGATTTAGTTGAGATAGATCACAGAGGACCTTCAGGGGTTGTAAAATTCAGGTACAGTTTTTTATTCACATCTAGAATTTCTTAGAGCTTTGTAAACATCCAAACTGCATTTTACTTCTGCTGAGATGGTGGCCATATTATTCTTTTTATTTGAATGCATTTCTCTAGCTGACATATCACCAACCAGCATGCTGTTGATAGAACTCTCTAAGAGATGTTTGTAATAGGAATTGTACTCTTCCTATTGCTCCCTTAACACGCAGTTACACCCTATAGCTATACTATACACCCAAGATAACACATAATACTGTTGCATTGAAGACTGATAAAGAATAATGCATCTCGTCTTCATAGCATATGTCAAACACATCATACAGTGGAGCACATAACTGACAGGTATATACCTACGCTCTCATATAATTCCACTATTAACTAAAAACACTCTACTTACTGGAAAAAATTCTAGATTTAGTAAAAATTTATCAGAACTCTATTTGGTTTTAACTATAAAATTACTCACAGCCATTTTTATTTATTTTTGTATTCATAACTGTGCTTAAGTTTCATTATATGCAGGCCAGAAGGCAATTTGATAGATATAGAAATGGCACACTTCGTACTCCTCCACTGCAACTATGCAAAAATGTTATCAGGCAATTAATTTTTTCATTAAGAAGGCCCTAAATATTTTTCCATTTTCATTATCAAGATATTGTGTTCCATAGCAAGAGAAAGTAATTTTTTATTGGTTGTGCAAAAGCAGGCTGGCCCGTTTATATTTACCTTTTCTTTAATATTTTATTTTCAATAGTAAAACGTCACTTTGACCTTGTTAGAGAAACAAGGACCATCTACCTAGTGTTGCATGACAGGAAACACACATGCAAACTGAATCCAAAGATGGTTAGTGAGAGTCGGAGGAATCTGTTTCCTTACTGTATACTCAGCTTGTTCCAAGGCTGTGGAAGTTCCTAGCATCTGTACACACACATATGCAGACACACAAAAACCCCTATGCACATGCTCATATCTGAACTCTGTAGTGCCATTGTTATATCACCCATCCTAAATAATCACTCATCCTAAAGGTAAATTCCAAGTACTGGCTGGATGCAAGGTGTGCTTCCATACACCTTTATATCCCAGAGAGGGAGGTTAAGGCATGAACAAATTATGATGTGCTAAAAACTTGCTACTCATGTTGAGCTGGGACACAAACCAGGTACCTGAGCCCCCAGAGCACAGCACATCTGTCCCAAAACACAACTGTTCTTTGCCGTAACAGCCACTACCCTCTGAAGGGGATGACTTGCTGCGGAGATTAGGCCCACTCAGACCCCTTCTACAGGGACTACACTCAGCTTCAGTAAAAATAAGTAGTTTCCAAAAAAAAACTTTGGCTCTATACCATGCTAATGGCAAAACACCAGAACTTTAATTCTGCTCTGAGCTTTCTATAGCACACTTCACAACTGACTGGTCACTTCTCAGGAAAAAATGCAATGCATTTATTTGCAGCAGAAGTCAGAAACAGTATTATCACTGATACAATGACATTTCTAGAGCGATGATGAAAGAATAAATGAGTAAGAGAAAAAGATCTCTTAAGGTTCACCTCTTTTTCCAGTCCAAAATGGAAGACTTTTGAAGCATGCTGAACTTTAATGTTATCCCTTGAGAAAGTTAGGCTATCCCAAATAAAATAATTTGTAAATCAATCAAAAATGCAATGTGGAGAAAAAGTACCAAGCACACACACACAAAAAACCATAAAACCACTCAAAAAAGACCTGCACTTTTACACTGTTAGTCATTAACCTTGGTTTACTCCTATGCTGCACACAGTTTGCCCTGGCTCTACAACAGGACTAATCTCAGGTGACCATAGTCTTCCACAACTGCAGAGAATGTTCAGTGAGTGTAACTTTGGCCACCCAACCCTTTTCATCTCACTTTCTCTGTTAGCACTGAAATTGATTTAATTAATGAGGTAATAAATGTTAGCATTATAAAAGAAAGTGTTAAAAAATGCCAACAATCACTCATGAATCTTTCTGTAGACCAGTGAATAACATCTTGATTTTTTTTTATAACAGATGATCTCTTTTAAAACAGAGTTTCTCTTTTACTGAAACATACTGTATCTTGTTTGTTCTGTGTAAATATATCTTTCAGCAACTTACTTTTTGTAAGTTAGGCTTGGACAAAGAAAGAACAGTGTTCAGGTCTGTTTTATATTTGCAAGCTAATTTACACAAGAGCCACAGAAAAGCTTCCATTTGACCTGAATCTAATTCATTGGTCAGAGTACATACTTCAGGGTTTTTTTGCCATATTTCTTCCTAAATGCATACCTTAAAGTCATCATGATTCCTAATTAGATGAAATATAACAAGACACATAATTCTTTCTTTGCATCTGTTCGTACATACACATTTCCTCATCAGTGGAGAATCTACTACTTGGCCTTTAAATGTGTAAGCTTTTTAATTAGCAATGAAATGCTCTTTTTACTTCACTTACTTTTAGTTGCTTTTTAAAATATACCTCTGTGCCTTTGGTTTCTCATATTCATGTCCTTTCCTTTGATTTTTGAGGCCTGTGATTTTCTGTGGTGGTTTCTAAGATAAATATTCCCTCAGGAAAAGATGGTAAACATCGAAGCACAGTACAGAAAATGTCAAAACCAGGCATTGCTCTGTGTCTGAAATGATATGTTTGGTTTCCTACTTATAATCAATAAGAAGAAAACGTATTCCACTTCCACAGTCAGTGTGAAACAGGGCAAATCCCAGAGCACATTTTCTTTATATTTAACCAAAACCTGACATTTTAATAGAGATGATTCCTAAAGGTTTTATGTACTAGACGTGAGGTATTTTGCTTTATCTGTCATTCCTGACTTTTTTGACTTCCCTTGAAACACAAGACTTAAACATTAAACTTCCAATGATGTTTGTGTTTTATTGCTCACACATTTGCTTGTGTACAATCACATTACAACCTGAAAGAAGCATGAAAATCAATGTCATCCATGACTTCTGTGCCAGTTTTGAGAGCACTTTATCTCAAGACAGAAGTCTTAAACTAGAAGTCTTAAACTAGAAGATAGTTTAAAAAGCCAACAAACACCTTATTTCTCTTTATTCCTTCAGTGTCCTCTACTAGAGGAGGAAATCAATTTTCTATTTTAGTAGCTATTCTGAAATTAAAAAAAAATTACTGGCCCAGAACAAAGGTGGAATGTCAATTTTAAAGAGAAAATTTAAAAAAAATTAGTGGCACAAACAAAGGATTTCTTGTTTTGATATCAAAGTATGGTTTCAAATGAAAAATTAATTTAATTAACAGAAAACTAACTTAAAAAGAAATTTCAAATATATCTATTTAAAAATACCAAAACTAAGCTTGTAAGTATTTTAGCATATAAAAAAAGGTGATGTTTACAGCAAGCGCCTTAGAGTTGCCATATATGTAACTTATTTTGCCTTTTTTTGTCCATCTTATGTGTCCTAGAATATTTGACAAGGGCATTGTGGCCTATTAAGATATCTCAGTCCCCCAGTTGCTTTGTTGCAAAATAAAATGGGTAGCAATATCACAGCTCAGCCCACTTCTCCAACTGCAATCTTAGCTGAAAGTAAAAGTGAAAACGCCTAAGTGCTAATCACTGCAAGGTGCTTATTGACTCACTCTGCAGTGGTGTAAAGATTTCTGGTCAGGAGCACAAAGATCAGCTTTACTGCCACAGGGACAAAGGGTTTGGATGCAATTGAGTCACTTCTGTGCTGGAAGATGAGAAGGGAAAAGAAGCAGCCAAGAGAGGAAACTACGGAAAAATAGTAGAAGAGCCTGGCTACATACTGTAGCAGCTGATGTTGCCAATTCCTTTTAGAAGCAAAGGTTTCTGCCATCATATCCTAACTGTTTAAAGCAGGGTACCATGCCACACCATCGCCTGCCTCCAGATCAGCATCAGCCACCAGACAGGCTTTCCAGGACACTGCTGAAAGCCACAGTCATTTTGCTGCTGCCAGCCCTCTCCCTTCTCAGAAAACCACATACCTTGTCTTTAGAGTTGGCTCAGTGCTCGTTTCTACTCCCTCTGCTTAGGAATGGGTCACTGAGGGGCAGGTAAACAGATAGAAAACATTCATTTCTTTAAATAAAGCAGCTGTTTGCTTTAAAGCATCAGGTTCAGTCACCTTATAAACTCAGTGCTGTTTAGAGTTTCATGACAAAAAGATTCCTACCGTTGCAAGCCATGCCTGCTAAGGCTGCTGGCTCCATCACCAGGATTTCAGTTCTCTATTCACCAGCAAGTGTGTTTGGCTCCACATTTCCATCTTAACTTCTCAGTGTACATTTATCTCTGTTTCCACCTGTGATGGAACTAGATTTCATTGCAAAGGACAATGGCTTCCATAAAGCAGAAATATTTCACAAGTAGATTAACTATCTATTCACTCACAGGCCTTTTCCAGATGGCTTCCAATCTGCAAGATCATGAAAAGCTTTACTTTGCAATGTTAAGTATACTACAGATAAGTAGACAGTTTTCTTTCCCTGGAAATATCAGACCCAAATGCCTACTTTTCTGGTACATTTCCTTTAGTGTTACATAGTGTACTTGGTCACACTGATGATGTATGTCAGGCACACAAAGCTGCAAGCTTTAGGGCATTTAATGCAGCAATTCTGAAATGTTTTGTCTTGTCAACCTCTTATAATTAGATCACAACAATTGCATTTATGTAAAGAGTAAATCACATCTTCAGTCTTTACCACTTTATTACTAACCATTCTCTCTCTGTTTTCTTCTGCTGCAGATATTTGACTCAGCAGAAATTGTTACATTTTCCCAACGTAGGCCCATTCTATTTTATAGGTTCATATGTTCAGACTTATGGATATCTATATTGCTATGATCCATATAAGTCGTGACCCTTTGTATATCATGATGACATCCTCAGTTTTTTTGAAGATGGGATAAAGGGGCAGAGTATGTTATCTAACTGCAGAGTCTAGAAGCAGCATTTCCATCTGAGTATATACTCTGACCTAAAAATGGCTGCCAAATAACCCACCCTTGTAAATATTTTCTATTTCTAGTACTGTTGAACACTTGGAGGTATTAGAAATAATAAAGGTATGTGTTGGGCACAGATCCACAGGAAGCACTTAGGGACATGTAGACAATTTAAGCTGATTTCTGTTATTTACCAACAAAACAAGTCTCTTTTGTTAAGAACTGTGTCTTCTAGTACATTTGTTATTCAGTGCACATTCTTGAATATTTAGTTATACAGACACAAACACACACAAAGTTTTAAAAGAAGCAGAAAAACAAAATATCTTTCTACTACTACACAGCTGCTTCTCCATCTGGTGCATTCTGCTTCATCATAGTCCCAACCATATTTACCTGAGACTTGACTTTACCGAAGTTCCTGAAAACCCATTTCTTATTGAGGACTTATGCGTGGAGTTATCTCAATATTTGCTTATGCTATACAATTTCTCAGATAAAATATGACTTTAAATATACGTGTTTGTTAGTTTAAGAGTATACTAGTTTCCTTTTTTTCTTATATAGATCCTAGTACCGTGATTAAAAAAAAAATTCTCCTGACACCCAAACAATCAGAAATATGCAATAAAAATTGCCTTTGCCATTTTTGTGTAGTTTTGTATGTTTTATACCTCCATATAAAAATATGATTTGATGCAAATATTAAGAATGCATCTTAAAAATTGCAAGAAACTGTTAAAAGGCTGTGCAGTAGTAGAGGTGCTGAGATGGAAATCGAGATAGAGAAATGCTTTCAGAATCATGCTGCTGTGGTGGACACCACAGAGAATTAGGCACCTTGGACCCTGGTGACACACAAAAGCAGGACTCTGCTTCTCTTCCCACCCTCTAGCATTGCAAACAAAATCAGATCTGAAGAAGAGGTAAAGGAATCCTTGGCAGCCGACTGGCCAATCTGCTGAGGCGAGCTTTAAACTGAAGCATTTGGGGGCACTTTGGACCCAAAGTGGTAGCATTTGCACCATCACAACCAACTGGGAAATAAGCCAGACCAACCAGAACAGCAGCAAATGTTCCTTATCAGCCTCCCAGGATGAGAACCAGAAGAGCAACAACCTCAAGTGTATGTGTACAGTGCACAGAGCCTGGGGACCAAACAGGAGGAACTGGAGCTCTGCATCTACTCAGAAAGTTACACAGTCATAGGAATTACTGAAGCACAGTGGAACAACTTACATGACAGGAACATCATGATGGATGACTATAGGCTGTCATGTAAAGACAGAAAGAAGAGGAGGAGGAGTCATGCTCTATGTTAGGAAGAACTTGATTGTACAGAATTCAACTATGGCAATTTTGGAATTCCTATTGAATGCTTCTGAATCCAGATCAGAGGGGTTGTCTCCAAAAAGGATCTTACAGTAGGCATCTGCTGTCAATATCCAAACCAAGATGTTAAGGACAATGAGGCAATATTTGGGTAGCTTAAGCAAGCTTCAGGTCAACAGAACATGGTACTTATGGGTGACTTCAACTACACAGACTTTTGTTGGAAGAACAGCACAGCAATTCACACAACATCCATCAAATTCCTGGAATGCAGAGTTCCAGCTCCTGGAGTATAGAGGACTTCTTCCCCTTACAGATGCCAGATGTGCCAACCAGGAATAAGGCACTACTGTATTTGCTACTCACAAACCAAGGTGCACAGTTATTATAAATTTCCATGCCACATCACCTCTTTTCATCAAAAAGGACACACTTGTATCAGGGGATATGTGGTAAACTTGATCTCAGCAATAGTAAACAGTTTCCACAATAATATTTTTCTACTAAAATTTCAAAGAAGCCTAATTGTCATGTCACCTCAGCATGAATGAGTATTTGTCATGATTTTCTGATGGCATATATAGACTGAAGTTAGCCAGAACTGTAAACATTCAGTAGATTTGTAAGGCTACAAGCTTTTTAAGTGAATACCTTTACAAGAAATATGACTTATCAGTTAACCACATCTGCCCTGTAATACATACTGAAAAACTAAAAACATCTTGCAGTGGTTTCAGCAGTCTGACCTCTAATTATCTGTGGATGTGCATGTAGGTATACATATCAGTACTCTTACATGTTTGTGTTTTACGAAAGACATATATAAGGCCAAACCAGTCTGCTATATCACTGATGATGCTGAATTTATCTTCCCAAACATGCTTGGATTTGGCTTACTGAAATAAGGCAGACAGGACATACTATGATAATGTTAAGTTATTACCGCGATGCCTGTTATTACGGCTTATCCCGGTAATCAGTCGAGACGCAGAAATAATGAGAGCTGGAGTCCAAATGTTCAGAGCAAGGGCGGAAAAGGGGGGGGAAACCCCTTTCGTTTAATTCTTATATACACTTTTTTGAAATCACAGATCATTGGAGAAAGTTAACACTTCCGTCTCTAACTATATTGGTTACAAGAAGTGTCCGTCAAAAGGGATCTGTGTCCATGGGAAAGGAATGTAAAAAGATAATTTTTACAACAACATAGCTATGTTTACAGAAATCGTCCTTGAGACTGTCTAACAGAGAAAACTAGCTATTTTACAGTGAAAAATGGGCAACATTAAGTCTTCACTTCATATCTGCAGCTTGACAGATCCACAAAAAATACATTAAATCCAACTAATGCTGAAGTGAATCCTCAAAAGGAAAACTTGAATGAGAAAACAATCAGAAACCTCAGCAGATAAATGCTGTGCAGGTTCCACACAAGAAATAAAATGAAATATAGGAGGATAAATCAATGACACATCCTGTAAAAATAGGTATTGGTAGATTTTCTGCAGCAAAGGAATCACTCAGAGAATGGTTGGGATTATTGTAAGAAAGCAAAGTTTAGCACTGAGCATGAATATAGATTTCTCTTTATGGGTCTTTATTATATACAAAAATATATAGTTATCTAATGAAGTTGGGATAAAGAAGATATAGATACACTACAATATGTCATAAACCCCGCTGTACATATTTACTGTTGGAATTTGCAGATTTTCCTTTATCTTCCAAATTTCATCAGCCTTTTAGTGCTCATTATCTAGCATTTCATTTTGTCATATAAAGTGTTTGTTAGGAACTCATATACATGCCCATACCAACAGGTTAGGTTGGGTCCAGTCCAGTTTCCAAGAAAATTATAGACTAGTTAACAGAAGTTTAAAAATTTATGTTTTGTGGCATTTCACTATTCTTCAATAAGAAACAAACTTCATATGAATCCTCTGGATAGCTAGTAAAATCAACACTTAAACATCACTTTTTAAAACTATTTCTCCAATGTTCCTTCTTTGACTTTTGACACAAACTGGCTGTGGGCTCTTCAATGGTGAGGGAGACAAGCAAACTCTGACCAAGGTGGGCTCAAATTTTGAATTAATATAAGAAAAGTACACGAGCAGCATCATAAAAGAGAAAAATTAACTGGCGAATATAAATACGATATATATTTACTTCCTAGGATTCTGCTAGCCATACTTATAACTCTCAATCCCCAAATATTTTCAAAAAGTTAGTATAGCAGATAGTTAGTCTCAAAAATCCACACAGAAGTTGTTTCCTTCCCAGTTATCAGTGTAAATGTTGTTTGCATCCCAGGTGGATTCTTTCTAATTCTATTACCTTTGTCTACTGCATGTTTAAATTTACCTCATTCTATGTGCATAATATTCATATTCATACTTTCTTTTCAAAAACTGCTTTATTCTCCAAGGGCTGTTGCAATATTTTGAGAAATAAAGAAGCCCAGAAGATTAAAACAAATATTTACTTTGAATGTGGTGATTTTAAAATTCTAGTACCTGTTGGATGGTAATCTGGTAAATGGCAACTCTGTTCTAAAAAGATCTATTTACTTCGTAATTAGTAAAGGGTATATGAAAAATGTGTAATGAGAACTGTTAAAAAATGGCTAATATTTATTTACTTTCATAGAAGAAAATTAATAGATAGTCTAAAAAGGGATTCAAAATTTAAAAAAATTAAATCTTTAGATTGCTTATTTAATTTTGTCTAAATTTTCAAATCCCAAACCTTTTTCAAGAGCTGGCTAGCTTGTCAACAGTACCAAAGAAACCAATGGGCTTATTTGTTTTATGGGTTTACCTGTAACAGACATGCCATTTTTTTGATAGCAACATAAAACAACAAAATTATCAAATTGCCAGGATTCTTGGGTTAATGAAGGAACTAATGAAAACCTGCTGTTGTTTCTATCCTTTTAGATTTCAGACCATGACTCCCTTCCAAACTAATAGTCTATTACTGAAGTTTGTATATTTTAATTTAAAAAATTTCTGATAGTTAATATAATTAATATCAGACATCAAGATCTAGTTTAAGTTGTAAAAAAGTTTTTCTAAAAAATTTAAGTCTCCACAATAATAAAGCACAAAGTCTTTTCTTAAAATCATCTCCAAAGCTTGGTCTTCACTTACATGAAATCAGAATAAGATCTTCAAGATTTGTGTTCCCATTAAACTGAGAGATAATATTGAGATGGGAGCAGAGTCAGAGCATAAGGCATCTTTCTTTCCACTTGGGGAACTTGCATTCTGCATTTTTCCACTGCTGACATCCTCAAAAAGATGCCTTCCTTGTAACCCAGTGTGCAAAGGTGCAATCCTTTCACAGCAGAACCACAATAAGGGAGGTTCATGTGTATTCTACATCAAGGGTGAATACTGCGAATACTCACCCTGGAGGTAACAGAAAGTTAGTGTGTATCTTAAGTAGCCAAGAAGTGAGCAGTAATGCCAAATAACAGTTCTATACCTGATCTTATCTTCAGTGTAATTAACAGGAAATTTTTCTCTGTCTTGAACAGTACCAGTGCTGGGCCCTGGAGTCTCTAAATGAAGCTGCTGTAAAATACTTTCTCATTTCTTTCCCATTAGTGAGAACATACAAATATTATACCTGAACCTTTCATCTGAGTGATTTTGTTCAGTCCTGCTAAAAATAAAGGGATTATTTATCTATGCAGTCAATCTAAAACTTGACTAGCTCTAGCTCACAATCACTTTTTAAAGGTGGAAGACTACCTCATTATACAAATACAGTGGAACCTTTTAGGATCACATACCAATGGGAACTAGGAATCATGGATTCTTTCAAGAGTTTTATGCAGGTAAGATTGAAATCATTAGATTTGTTTTTTTTTTTAATAACCGAGATGTACATGTGTAAAGAAGATTCACAGAATTAAAAAAACCCCAGCAATTAACAAAAAAAGAGTACATGTAAATGCACTCAGTGAGAGCTTAATTCCCCAGCATGATACATGTTATTCTCATTAAAGAGCTGCAGATACAAAAGTAAAAATTAACATCTATCAGGGACCCCTTGCAAAATGGCTGCTCCAGGCATAACCCTGATGCAAAATACATTCCATAATCTAGCCTCCATTAGTTAGATCATTAGCAGATTTTGTAAACATTAGCTGTAAGCATATTTATGAGGTTCTTTATTCCCTCTATTCCTTAAAAAAATTTATTAATGTATTCCACCAAAAAACTTTTTTTTAAATTTATTAAACTTCTGTTCACAAGAAAATGCAAGTATTGCAAAAACTTTTGTTAAGTTAGGCAATAACCCCATATTTACACTGTTTCTTTTACTTAAAGCCAGCACCAAAATACTTGTGGTCTATACAACTGCTTTCAACATTTCACACTTAGCAAAATGGGGTGAGAATGTAAACAAGCATATCTAAATTAGTATTGTGAACTTACTAGTTTGTATATTTTGACAAGTTGGTTTGAATTTTTTGCTTTGAACTAGAATGGCATGATTTATATTGAAGAAACCCCTCAAAAATATTCTTTGTGAAGTGCTTCCAATATAGGAAAAATATTCTCCCCTCCTTCTTGCCCTTGTCTTAGATACACTACAATATTTTGTACCTTCTTTTCTTTATCCAGCTTATCTATTATCTTGAGGGGATTGTATTTCTGAAAAGCTAAAAGAAACATTCATACGTCACCCATAGATCACAAAGTTCATACTGAATGTGTATGAAATGCTTAATTTCTTGCTCTACGAAAAATCATTTCTTCCTTATCATCCTGTTCCACCCTCGCAGTCCCTGTTTCTTCTCTCACTGAGATATCTGCACAAGGTTAAAGAGACAAGGTCAAAAAGAACTAAACAGTAGACAGTCCTCTACCAAATACTTAGAAAACAGTCTTATGCCCAGTTGATTCTGAAATATGGGTGGGTGGTTACTCCTGTAAGGGCTCTAGTCTGCAGAGAGTGCAAATCAGTGTCACTTCACTGGAATACAATTAGACTAACTTCACACCACCTAAGAATATTCTTTGGGATTTAGTTTAACTAATGCCAGAGCTAAGAAATAGCAATCCTTGATTCTTAAAACCAAGGTCAGCTTAGGCAAGCAGAAAGTTATTGCTTGCTTTCTTTGTTTATTATTCACAGTGTTGTTGTTTTATCTTTTATTAAGAAAGGAAAAATAAGTGCATTAAGGTGTATCTTTCAATGCTTAAAGAATTTTATAGGTCTGTGTAGACAACTGATGCTATCATCAAAGTTAATAAGAAAATGTATTCTAAATTATATTTTATTCTTATAGTTTAAGGATTTTAGTATTTTTTAATAGCTGCAGGGATTCATAATGCAGGTAATATGAAAATTAGAATTTCTTCACATATTGCAAACTTTTTATTATGCATGCTATAGGCAAGCTAGAAAAGACAGGTATACCAGTGATTAGGAAAATATATATTGTTGCCACATTACAATGCACAAACAAGTTTTATGTTCTTCTGCATAGTACTAGAAGCTCAAATTTATTGAGTCACAGAATCTTATCATCACTCAGCTTTTAAATTAAGGCAGCATTCATTGATTTATATCAGGCATAAAGAAGTTCCCTTGTCACAATTCTTTCTGATACATAGGATATAATTCAGATAAAGTAGGAGAGTATGCAATAGGGTCATTAAGAATTATTTGCATGCATGTGAAAAGAAAACAAAACTATTTTCATTTTTACTGCTAACCTCTTCAAAGAGACAGCTTCTTATTATCTATGATTACATACTAAAAAATATTCAGCAAATTTGATTGAACAATTTTTGACTTTATAGAATTTACAGATAGAATGTAAATGCAATATACCTAAAACTTAGAAATACATATATGAGAAAGGGATGCAATCATATTGTCAAATACAACAGGATAAAGAAAATTATGACAGAAACTACTTTGATAGCTAAAAATTCAATCACTTTTCTGACTAGCAGTAAGTAGGCATCTTATGTTTTTTCCTAAAGGTAGTGAACGGATGCCCAGGTAAAGTTAAAAAAATAGGCACAAGTGTATGGCTAATTAATTGTCACCTTTTTTGAGGCTGCAGATTGCACATATGGGCATTATAGTAAGCTTTATTTGTTCCCATGAAGAAGGCTTGCAGATCCTGGTTATTGTATACATAAATACATTCTTGCTTATGCTTCATATTTACTAGGATCTTCATTTTCATGAAGAATAGTAAACACTTTCAGAGGTGCTGTAGAAAACATCATCTGTAGAAAAAGCAGCATTGTTTGGTTCTATACTTATAATCCTCCTTCAACACCACCTTCCCCAACCCAAACTAACAACCAAAGCAAAACAGTTGTTCATTTGAAACTGTTCAGAAGGTTGGAAAAGACCTCCAAGATCAAGTCCAAGCTTTGACCAGCAACAACCCAGCTGACTAAATCATATCATGAGGTGCCATTTCTACTTGTTTTCTGAACACTTCCAGGGATGGTGGCTTCACTCCACTAGCCTGTTCCAATGCGTAACCACTCTTTCAGTGAAGAAATTTTCCTAACATTCAACCTGAGCCCCTCAACTTGAAGCTGTTTCCCCATGTCCTATTGCTAATTGTCTAAGAGAAGAGGCCAATTCCCACTTCCAATCTCACCACAACCTCCTTTCTGCAATTCTACATTTCTCAAGAAATTTTAATCAAGATTCTTGAAAGGGAAATTAATCCCATTTTTATTCCAGATTTTTATTATACTAAATGCTTACTTCTGGAAACTATTATTGATTAGAGAAGCTAAATTTAAAAACTAATTACTCTGGTTCATTGAGAAGACATGGAGAAAGCACAGACTCAAAACGATCAGAATTCAGAAACAGTGACAATATTGGAAACATTCTATACGGAGTTACTTTACAATACAACCTGGCAGTCAATTTTAAAAAATACAGCCCACCAATGTTAAGATATTTCTTCATGATAAATAAAGGCCTCTTGGAAAAACAGAGAGCCCATTAAATGCACATATTCTAGTTCTTAAATAAAACAAAACAGAGCAAAATAGTATATGTTTTTGCATACACTGCATTTGTAAACTTTTGATATGAGGCTTATTGCTATTGTTTCAAATAACCCAGGTACCATGTTGCCACGGGTAGAAAGCGTAACTCGAAGCCTTTTGCGTCGGTCTCGTTTTCCTAAACGAAGTGACTCTGGCCTCATCTAGACTCCGATCTGGAGGCAAGCCGGGCATCAGAACTCCCACAGATCTAGGCTTAGCTCACGCACAGTGGTTTAATTTACGCAGGGAAGTAAAGAGATGAGAAAGGGTTCTTTTCCGCTTATTGCCAGCACGATTTTATTACTGGATCATGATTCGGTAAAAGACAAAAATCAAAATGGAAGTCAGGGCGTTTTAAGACGGAGGTGAGGGGAGGGCAGTCGGGGGAGCCAATCACTGCGGAGGACCACAATGATTGACAGGGGCTCCGGCCAGTGAGCTGGCTGTTCGCAGCCGGCATGGGAACCAATGAGCTGTTCCCCTGGGCAGGACAGTCCCTGCTGAGCCAGGGCTGCGCCATCCCAGCTGCCGTGCGGGGGGGGAAAAGGACCGGCACCGCGCAGGAGGAGGAAAGGACCGGCACCGCGTGGGGGGGAAAGGACCGGCAGTCCCGGCCCGGAGGGGCTGGGGCCGGGCCCGGTCGCAAGCCACGCCCAGAGGCACTGCAACACCATGTATGTACATGTCATGTTAAGTGGATTCCAGTTAATTTCTCAGAGTGGCTGAAATACTCTCTCTAGTTGAGGAAAAGTATATATGAAAAGAAACATATGAGGATTTTTTTCCTAGTAATTTGACTTGACATTGTGCTGGGTGCTTCCTATTATTTCTTATTTCAGTTGTCCACAGTATTCAGGAAGGAATTATCATCTCTGTAATTTAATGCATTGCAATTCCATAATTATGAATGGGAAGAATTTAATGAATATTCTGATGCTAGGTGGATCTTAGTTGTGAAACTGAACAGAACAGATTATGAAATAGATCAATAAAATTGGAAACATCAAAATTAAGGAAATTTCTTGACAGTCACAGTATAAGCTCTTCTAAGTTATATTTTAGTCTTGTAAAACACTGTTCATGCTATTTTAATTAATAAAACTGTTATGTACAATTTCATTAAATAATATCCATGTGTCTATTATTTAGGTTGAAAAATGTTGAAGTCTCTAAAATAATGGAACAACTTGAATAGAAAAAGAAAAAACCATCAGAGGTGCTCAATCTGTAAAGATTTTATTAGCTCCACTATTTCTTTTCAAAGTCAGTTCAGTTGGCTTATCCTGCATGGAAAACAGTATTTAAATTAATGCAGCTGTCTTTGCATGAGAGGTGATGTGAGATAATTTTGTGAGCTCTTCAGCTTTCCAGCCCACTAGCAATAGCAAAGAGGAGAAACATTTTTTTATATCTTAGTAATGACACAACTATTTCTGTAATCAATATTTGATCATTGTTTCATTTCAAAAGAGCCTTCTTTCTTAGGATTTCTTAGAGATAAGCAGTGAAGGAGTAAGAGAGGTGATCTATTGTAACAGAGGAGAGAAAGAACAGCACTATAGTACACCTCAGATTCCTGGTATTTCAGCTAAACTTGTCTCTTTTTTTTTTTTTTGTGGAAGTTAAATTGTCATGGTGTATGGTCTTGAGTCATAAATAAGTATATGGGAAGTCTTTTATAGAACATCTTTCTAACATTAAGACATTTGCATGCCACAATTACTGATCCAGAGTCAAGTTGAGTTTTGCTGGTTTTCCTCCTATAATCTGGAAAAAATTTAAAGGACTTCATGATAAACTATAAAACTCTAAGGCTGAGTCTAAATCATAGTTACTGGCAAAAGCCATGCTGATGTTACCTTACATTAAGATGAACATATGAAAAAGATGATGAGAATAAAAACTTTTTTCATCACAAGGCTAACTCCACCCTTTGCCAACAGTCCTGGAATTTGACTGTCTTAACTAATATACAGCACGTGGATAATTTATTACGCAGAGTATAGACGTTGCTATTGGACCTGATCTGACTTTTACTCCACCACATTCATTTGGAGAGACTAGTGGAAATCACACCCTTAACTTTATAGGTGTGTTCCAATACTTCTTAATAATGGTGCTCATTATTTTCAAATAAACCACTCTTGATCAAATTAACAACAGATCTAATTTTACTTAATACATTTCTGACATTCAAAGAAAAATTATAGGATAAATCATTATTAAAATACATGACTTAAAGCAAGTACTTTATCCCATTGCTCTATGCGCCTGTTTAGACTCATATATTTTCAATGTTTTATTGGAATTTCTTTCAAACCAATTTTAACTCTGCACTTGTATCTTCACTGAGAAGACCTCAAAATGAGAAAAAAACTAAAATGCACAAAACGCGTAAGTGCTTTAATTCTGATACACTTCAAGCACATCTATGCCTCTATTTCCTGTCTCAAAATATTTTTACCTGCACTGAACCTCTTTCTGACAATTTAAATATAAAATTTAGAGAATTAAGTAAAATATATGCCTTAATGCCCAGCTCAATTTCCTAAGTTACATAGAATATTACCCTACCATTTAATGAAATATCATATAGTGTTTGTCACGGGGAGCAGAAGTGATAGGAGAAATATTTTGCTCCATTTTCCACAAAGCTCATACATACCTAATTAGAATAATATTCTTCCTAAATTGAGTCCATTATAAGATTTGTCACAAACAATTAAGAAAATATGTAGACAGTATGTCTCACAGAAAATCTTTGCTGAGACTACTCTAGGTTTTATTTATTTTTGCATAATTTACATATCGTTTAGTCTATGCTATGTTCACATGTAATAACAGAAATCCAAGTTGTATGAGGGTTTACTCATCAAGTCATTTGTAGTTACTCTTCGTGTCATGTATTCAGCTGTCCAGGTGACCTGTTGCCTCCAGATTTGCATCTGATAAAATATAGATTGGTAATTGACAACCATGACATATCTTTCACATAAATTGGATCAATTACCCTTGGTAACAGTTTAATGATAGCTAAAAAGGATAATACTCTGAAAAACTACCACAGTTTGTGGTTTTGCACAAGAAGCGCAAGTGAATATAAGTTTGTCACCTTTCTCCAATTATTTTTACAATTTTAGGTGAATCATTGTATCCCTATTGATGATTTAGTATACATACAATGGGAATCAAGAAATAATTTTAGCTATTTTCAGTATGTTGAAAGTAATTTTAAGAGGATGTCAATAATAATACAAGATTTTGTATTTAAGATTTCTTTTGATGACAGAATTATCCATCTTGAAATGTGGGAAACATATTTCAAAAAAAACCAAACAATGGTGGAAAAAGAAAACCCTAACCCACTTTTTCTTTTATTTTAATGCCTGCTTAGCAAGTTACGAGATAAAAAGCAGGCATGATTTATTTTTTCTCCCTGCTAGATACAGTTGCAAATATACAGAACTGCATGCTTTCCCTTTACAGCCAACATTTCAACACTGTCAATACACAGAATTCTGAAAGCAATGAAAGAACCAAAAAAAAAAAAAGACAGAAAGGAAGCTGGACAGCTGTTATTTTTTGGTTAAGGATATAGTTTATAAAGAACGCTCCCAAAGAAGAATGTAATGTTTATGTGCACATTCCTTACAGATGATAGTCATTAAGGAGAGGCTTTGTGGTTAACCCCTGTCAATAGGAATGTATGGATTCCGGTGGAAAGAAGAAGTATATACTACCAGAATTTGTAGGAAAGTTTTATTTTTAAAGTATTGACTACATGGTTATGAAAAAAGATTTTTGAGGAGAGTACTAGTGAAGTGAGCATTTGTTCTTGCTCCTCCTCAAATCAGTAGATGAAATAAGACCCTCTGACTTAATAAAGGAAAATCTAGTTTAGGACATTTTATGCCAACGGTAGAGAGCCTCTAATTTTATATTCAATTTACAGTACATTTCTATAGCATGAACTTATGATACATTTAAAAAAAAATTAATTTGAAATGTTTTACATCAGCTTCTCTAGGTCAGAAAGATAACTTGGTAAATATCAGACATTTAACTATTATAATTCTACTAGGGTTTACTTTGTATCAACAACTTAATAAAGTATTCTGCAGTACAAGTCAAATCAGACACATATAATTATTTAAAATTGTAGAATAATAATCACTACTGTCTCAAGTATATTATAATATTAAAGAAAGAATGTTTTCTTCCTCTATTTGATGGAAAAAAAAAAAAAAGAAAAAGTGAAATCAAACCAGAATCACGGAATGAATGACAGAATCATGGAAAGAAGTCCCTTTGGGGTTTTCACAAAAATTTTCCTTTCCAGCAGTTGTATTGCATTTCTGTCACTTCAATTAGGATGAACCAATATGAAACCACTTGCACACAATTCCATGGTATTGCATATTGATACATATCCCTCAGAAGTCTGAACACATACCTAATCTTAATTAGATGCTGATAAGCTTTAAAGACAAAGAAGATGATACATGAAGTTTAATCTCTTCTTATGCCTAAAGAACGGCAATCAGGGCTAAGTTTCAAAAAAATGTTTGAAAGAGCCATAATAATAACCCTAATAAATTATAATGTGGCAGAAACTGTCATTTTTGCAGACAAAATTATGAGATATATAAATATATGCATGCACAAATCCAACTATTTTGTAGAAACAAACTTAAGTTTTAATTGCATTTAATATTGAATAACAGCAGAAATCATGCATGAGCAGAATTTTGAAAAAGCACATTCCAAAAGCAAAGCTGAGATTCTGCTATTTAAAATTACTAGAATATCTCTGAAGAATCATCTAATGTTCTAGGACTCTCATTGAGTGGGTTACATTCTGAAATATTCCTAAATTAATAGCTCCATTCTCATTGAAATCAATAACAATCAGTGCTCACTCTGTACAAAAGACTCAAACTTATTTAGGCAGTTTTTCAGTTTTAGGTGCTTTCTTCACTGAAAGGATAGCTAAGCATTGGAATGGGCTGCCCAGGGAAGTGGTGGACTCACCATCCCTGGAATTGTTCAAGAAATGACTGGAAGTGGCACTTAGTGCCATGGTCTAGTTGACAAAGTGGTGTTCAGTCAAAGGTTGAACTCAATGATCTTGGAGGTCTTTTCCAACCTTAATGATTCTATGAATCAAACTAAATATACAATGAAACAAACTAAATATACAATGGGTTTCAATTCAGTTAGAGTTATATCTTTGCATATAGACTTGATACGGGCCCAGATCCTCCATTGTTATAGGTGGGTATCAGTGGAGCAATATGAGCATGGGGCTGCCTTCATTTACACTTGAAGTATGTTTGGGTTTGGGTTGATTGCTTAGGGATTTTTGTCTAGTTGCGGGGAGGGGTGAGGGGAGTTGTGCTGGGTTTTTTTGTTTTGTTTTGCTTAGTTTTGTTTTGTTTTGGTTGTTTTTGTTGGATTTTTTTTATGAGGAGGGGGGTGTTGTATTTCCCATTTATTTTTCCATGAACTATGTTTTTTATATCTTTAGTCTGCCCATCTGCTCAGTCTTCTCTTCACCTATTCACCTACATTTGGGCATTACATGTTATTGTAGGATGTGAATTAACTTAATATTTAAACCTTGAAAGATAGTAATTTCATTTTGCAAGTCTTTGTTTAGGCCTCATATAAAATCAGCAAAAGCAGGATATGTTAGACTGGAAGAAGACTTAATGAGGACAAACTTAATATACAGCTAAATGAAGGGTTAGTGGGGGAAGTGAAGATATGAACAAGAATGAACTCATTTTCATTGCTGTATTCAAATATGAATTGTATGCATAAGCTAAAATTATGAACACAGACATGAAAGGGGAAGAAAAAGGGAAGGTTTTAAAGTTTGTTGAGACAGAAAGAGATGTTTGAAACCTTTGCAAAAAACACTTATTATTGATATTCTAAACATATCAAATAACTGTATTGTATCAACCCCTCATTACATTAAATAGGAAAATGCTGAGCTGGGAAGGAAAAGACCGGTAAAAAGCGTTCTTCAGTTACAAATTCAGCACTGCATTACATGGTGTTGCTGCTTAAAGAAAATAATTTTTCCAAACCCTTTCTGCAGTTTCTAAAAGACTTTTAATTACATTATCACCATCACACAAATCATGTCTTTTTCTTGCTAGGTAGAAGATACAACTTTGTAACTGATTTAAAAAGCTACTGTGAAACAACAATCCTGAGTACTGTCTAAAAGCATTTGTTAGGACAATCTTTCATTCTGTGGTCATACGTGCTCAGGGCACAGTTTTTGACAGGGACAAATGGAAGATTGCACTTTGATGGCTAAAGATAGCTACAAAAACAAGAGAGAAAATTTTACAATGTCTTTTTTTTTTTTTCAATATATCACAGTGCTTTGTAGTGGTAAAGAACAGCTTTTAAAATAGTAAGATGCAGATGAGGGTGTGTACTCTTACAACCTACCCTCTTAGAAAGCAAAGCAGAATGATAGCAGGGAATTTGAAAACTTAAAAAATAGCTAAGAAAGGATGAAGAAAATGTTCTTCCCCAGAGAAAGCAGCTGATGAGAAAGGAGATATCTGTCATTTTACACCTGGGTAGTAATTAAACAACTCTTAGTCCCTACAACCATACTTGTAGGTTAATCAGATTTGCAAGTCCTGGACTTCTCAGGTTTTGCTAACTTCTTCTATAACCAGTGTTGCTACTAAGCACAGACCCCAATTCTTGGATTACTTCTCTTGTTTAACTAAACTTCCATTCAATTTTTAGAGAGGTCTCTGCCTGGAAATATAAAGAACATGCCTTACACCTTTCCATCATGATGCACTTTATTTACTGTAAGGAATTTCTCTACTGTTCATTTTGTGAACATAAAGAAATGCACAAATATTTCTATACCTGTATAGCTCTTTACTTAAATATACACATATATGAAGACATATTTATACAGTAAAAGATATGCATAAGGCAATTCTGGTAATCAAATATCAGCTAGAAGAGGAGGAGATACAACTGAAAGTAACAAAGCAGATCACTCACTTCACTTCTCATACTGAGGAATAGCATGGTTTGATAACAACAGAGGAATGGTGGAACTATACTGGAAAACAAAGACTATAAATTATTCTAAGTGTTTCAAAGATGGATGAGGGACTGAGCATTAATCCAAGTTATGAAGAACCTGACCCATGCAGCCTCGTGTAGGCCTCATCAGTGGAAAACATTCCTGTTTGGGATCTCTATGAGTTTTTATACAGCTCAGATGCTGAAGAATATGAAGTAGGATTAAGATGTGATTCTCCATTTTTTTTATAGTTCTATATTTTTTTATCTTCTGATGTCCCCAGACAATTCAGGACATAAAGAAGCAGGTTCCTACTCAGACACATTGTAGAGAGACACTGTCTCTGAGGTTCTGCTATTATGCAATGATCTCTTGTTTACTCACTGCAGTTTGAGGAGATCACCATAGCAAATGTGGGAGATCTTAAGTACTGGAAAGAGCACAGATAAAAAGAATGGAAGACTGACCTAGATGATAGACAACCTTTACAAAATACCCATTGAATGAAAACTTTTTTCTAAAAATCTCTAATGTAAAGCCAAATTGTCCCACAAAATTTAGACATCTGAACCTAATGAAAAAGTAGAGAAAAGTCATCTAAAATAATTTGAAACTGGGAAACAAAACAAATAAGCAAACAAAAAGAATCCCTTATTCAACTTTCTGTAAACAAGGTGAGACCAAAAGACTGCAAACTCTTGATTTTACACATCTGACCTGCAAAGCAAGGACCAAGTTATTGGTATGTCACTTCTCTTAGAAATTAATTTAATTCTGCAGTTCAGCACAATTAAATCTTTGCCTTTAAGACACCAGTGGAAAGTAATGGGAGTTAGTTGTTTGTTTTTTTTTTCTCCCCCCTCAATGACATCTTTTTAGTAGCAGACAGGAATTTGCCTTCTGTTTTCAGTTTGTATAACATCATACTGTGCTTAAATAACCTACAGGGTGAAATTCAACCTGATGTAGCTTCAGTTCCTTCAGAAAACCACAGCTATGTTTTCCTTAGTGAGTTACTCTTCTGAGTATGATATAATGTGAAATATAGCATTTTAAGGATCAAAGGAAATGTCATCCATGGGGTACAGTGATGCTGAAAAATACAGAAGCCACAGCTCCTCACAGAGGAACAAAGTTTAAATAAATATACAACAAACCCAACAGTGCTGGGTCACAGTACACTGAGAAAAGTCAAGCAAACACAAATGGGTCATGCTCCACTTACAGTCTTGCAAACTACACCCAGTAAATATTCTTTCAACAACAATAATTTTAGTCTACTTTTCTAAATGTATATTGTATGCATTTTCTTTAGTCAGAGACATATAAACAGTGCATGCTTTTTCTCTTGAAAATTGCTTTTTTTCTTTTCTAGCTATGTAATTTCTATGCAGTATGGAAGCTCTGTTTCAAAATTAAATTCAATTAATTAGTCAAATTTCTAAAAGGATCAAGCCATTCCACATAGTCTCAAATACAGGCAGATAGGGCAGTCCCAGAAAGTACAGCTGGAACTCAAATTAAAAAATAATAAAAAATTACTAAAGATAACTTTCGGGAGTTATTGTCTTAAAAGAACTGCAAGCAGTACTTAATTGCTACAAAAGATTACTTTTTTCACAGCAAAGGATGTATCTAGTGGATGTATCATTGTTTTGCTTTTGTGTTATCTGATATCAAACTTGACTTCTACAACTGTATCCCTTATTCAGAGGAACACTGTGTGGATCTGTAGCCTGAAAACAGTTGATGTAAGCAAAATGCTGTTTGCAAGTCTGCATGGTCAGTCTTCTCATATTATTCACAATAGGCACTTAGGTCACACGGTGCTTTCTTCGCATCTTGCGGGATTATTTGAATTTATTTTAAATGGAGGATAATAACAAAGGCAATAATTAAGAGCAAATGCTGTTGTATCTGCTAGTTCTTTTAAGTGTGAAAATCAGAAATGCTTGAACTAATTTGTATTTTGAAGACTTAATAACTTACTTGGATTCCAATTACACATTTTTACCTGAGGAGAAAGAATATATTGTCTAGTTTTTTATTTATTCCTCCTTACAATTAAACTATATATAGAAAGTCTACAGATCTTAGTATTTGTACAAGAGAATCATGACTAACATTCATTTTTCCCTTCAGAAATCCTGTACTTGGTAGAACCATGTTCTCAAGACATTGTGAAGTCTGTGCTGCTCAGTGAGACTGTTCACCCTTAAAGATCTTCCTTCTAATTAAACTTTATATTAACAACTGAATGCAGACAGGTTTTCCTGCTTTCAGTTATATGAAGTTAGTAATTCACTGGCTATATGCACATTAATTTACCTAGAACTTAATGGAATTTGCCTACCCAGTTTCAATTGATACTCACATTCACAGAGCTATGCTGAAACTCCATTCACATTCCATATATTCTTGCCTGGTGAAAAAATAGTTGCACATGCATGTGTTTGCCTCTTTGGACCCTATTCAAAGCCTTCTTTAGGAATCTGAATACACCCTTCTGTGGGAAAAACTGCTGACACAAAATAAGGAATGGAAAACTCTTTAAGACCATCCTTCCTCCCAGAAGTTTCTCAGAACCTGATCGAGGGCTTCAGATATAAGGGATCCTAAAAGAGCAGGAAGGATCAAAGCCTCCAGCATCAAAACATTTTGGTTTCACCTTTCACTGCACCTCCTACTTACCGCCATTGGTGTAGAAAGAGTAAAGCACAGAGAGAGAGGAGATGCAACTCTGGGAAAGATGTTTAAATGAGTATTCCACCCTGGAGGTAGACTGGCAGAAAGGTTATCTAAGTTGTACTATTTTTCTGCTTTGATCCCTGCTGGGAAAATACACAACTTTCACTTTCTCAATGTCTGCTGTCCAGAGAAATTGCAAAGTATCTGCAGCTACAAAAGAATTTTATGTTCTAGATATACATGCATGCAAACTTACTCAAACATACTGAGTACATAAAACAGCAGACACAGTGATTCATTCACCGTGAATCCATACTCTGCCAAATCAATGTGTTACTGCTGTGTAATCAAAGGTAAATTTCACTCATTGTGGATGAATAATGTCTATTGTGTTTGGCAGGATTATGTGAAAGAGTAACTGAAAAAGAAAACTGTATATTATGCATGAATGGTATGTAAACATCACAGACTATATGGTGAAGGGTATCTTCAAAAATTTAGTTCTGAACCACTGCATTTTGGTAACAGTGAAAGAAATGGAAGCATTTAGTGGTTACAAGAAAATTTTCATTAGAAAATAAGTTTATATTATGCCTCCTTTCATACCTAGATCAAAGAAACTTGTGATGTGCCTCATTATTCTAAATAATATTATGTTTGTCCCCAAGGTCTTCACACATCCCAAGAGAACTGGCAATATATATCAATTGTTGAATAGGTGTATAGAACAATAAATGGATTTTGGTGTACCAGCTATTATAAATTATCACTTTGCATGTTTTACTGATTGGTATGACAGCATCTGTACTGACTTACAAACAATGCTCAGGGACGTGCACACACGTTCTACCTGCTTATGAGCTGAATTACTGAAAAGCCTTTGGAGGAAGAGTGCTTCTAAGACCTTACATAGCATAAATAGCTATGAGTCAGCAGACATTTAACCTCTTTCCTGATGCTTGAACTGTATGTGTCTGTGTTTTTGCATTTGGAAGGAATGAAGAAAAAACAAACAACTGTTCATGCATTGTTATTAATCATTTACAGTGAAGTAGCTATCCCACATTTGTATGAGCTAAATCTGGCCAATGTGCAATTAATTAGATGTGAGGATCAAAGTTGTTTGTTCCTTCTGATGTATTATTATTATAATATATTTTTAAATGTTCTGTCTTTTCTTCTTAGGCCATCAAAGAATAATAGAATGGCATGTGACATGTGATCATAGATGTTCACACTGAGTCAATACAACACATGCAGAGGTTGAAGTTAAATAGAAATTTTGTACTAATTTATTCCTTATATAATTTACAGAAAATTCTGGTAAAGAAGGTCATTCAGAAGGACATATATTTATTTTTAAAAACTTAGGTCATGGATTAAGATTGCCAAAGACATTTAAAGGACAAAAGTGCTCAGCGTAAAAATTAAATTAAAAATTGGATATTCCTGAAAGTACTGTGAAGGTTTGTTTTTTGGGTGTTTTTTTTGTTTGTTTTTTTGTGCAGGGGGCTGTTTTGGTTTTTTTGGTTTTTGGGTTTTTTTTGGGTTTTTTTGGCCAAGGAATCCAAAACATCACAGCTTGATTACTTTCCCATCTTTTTAATATCAAGTGGTTCTCATTATATGTTTGGAATATGATTACAGAAAATCCCTTCACGACAGTTCTTGCTTTGCAGGCCTTGGAGGGTGTTTGGGAGGCCAGATGATCCTGGGACTATCTAAGACCCATCTCTTTCTACCTTATTTATTAACAGAAGAATATAAGAATGGTCTTAATGGATCCATCTGGCCCAGTATTCTCTGGTTTAGCTGTGAAAAACTGAGATGCCAAGGGAAGAATTAATTAGAATTAATTAAAAGAACTAATATCAGGTAACAGATGAACAGGTGGGCCCAGAGGGTTGTGAACAGTGGCACAAAGTCCAGCTGGAGGCCAGTCAGGGCACACCCCAGAGGCTGATACTGGGGCCACTGCTTTTTAACACATTCATTAATGACCTGGTTGCTCCTCAAGTGAGGAGAGGCTGAGAGCTGGGTCCTGCCTAGAGAAGAGAAGGCTCAGGAGGGATCTTCTCAATATGCATAAATATCATATGAGAGGGAAAGAAGATGAGGGAGCTTAACTCTTCTCAGTGGTGCTCAGAGACAGGACAAAAGGCAGCGGGCACAAAGTAAAACATCTGAAGTGCCCTCTGAACATAACAAACCCTTTTTTTACTGTGAGAATTGTCAAACAGTGGCATAGGTTACCCAGAGAGTTAATGGAATCTCCATCGTTGTAGATATTCAAAATGGAACTGCACACAATCCTGGACAACCAGCTGACCTTGCCTGCAGGAGGGGTTAGATAGACTAGGTGATTTCACATCCCCTACAATCACTCAGGGACTGTGTGATCCTGTGACAACAGAATTGTCTTGGGAAGAATACAAGGTAAGCACACAGAGATATTTCTCCTGAACACTCTGTCTTAGGAACTTTTTCAGGCAGAAGTGAAAGGCAGAAGTTTTGATATTTAATAGAACAGTCATAAATTTCAGTTTCCCAGAAAATTGCTCTCTATTTCTTTCCACCATTTGAACAATGATTAAATAGTTAACACTCTGAAAAGGCGCTAATTTCAACCTTTCTGGAGACTCTCAAGATCTGCTGACTAATTTCAGTCTAATATTTCATACTATCCCTGTATCCATTATTTCCACATGAAAGGATATGAAGTATCCTTTCATAATCCGTAAGTGTGTTTACAGTCTAATATCATTTACAGATGTGAATTATAAGCTCAGAGGCAACTCACCATTTGCATTAACTTTTTGAATAAGGTAGATGCTTAACTTACTATGATACCTTTGGACACCAATTCCTAATATCTTAGATAAGAGCATGTTAGGATGCAATGCACAGGAAATCATACTTGCTTGCTGATGTAGCCTGGTTTATTTACTAGTAATATTTGTGTTAAAAACACTTAATCTACCAGATCTTTTCAATGTCTTTTATGGTAAAGCCAAGCTTTATCAACCTGCAAGATTGCATTTTTTTTCATGTTCTTAGTTTGACAATATTTTCATGGAATCTAAATATTCCATAGGGATTAATACAGAACAAGCCTTGAGTGGCCATATCTTGAGATACAGGTATTCAGATGGCAGATGAGGTTTGACTTTTGCTCTTCATTCTTTGCTTTTTTTGAATTATGTCACCCTTTAAGACTTCGGACCCCATCAGCATGTTATTATACTGCTATAGATAGGAGCATACTTATGTCTGTCTTTCTACTACTGTGTCTTTTTCAGGATATATACTAACTAGTGAAAGGGTCATCATGGTATTAAGAAACCAAACAAAATATTTATTAAATAACAGAGTGAAATGCATACATAAATAAACTATGGAAGTCTCACTTAGACTAGACCATATCACACAGACCAGCTTAAAGAAATATTTCAAGATTTTAATCAACAGAAAAGTAAGTTAAAAAAACCTCAGCCATTGGCTGTGTTTAGTTTGAATAACTCACAACTACAACTCTGATAGACATCTTCTTAACAAATAAATCATGAGAAAACTTTCCTTGGGCTTGTGTGTGACATTTTTCCTGATTTTACCTTAATCAAAAAACAGTATTGATTTTTCTACGGTTTAAGATTATGGTAAACAATTTTTGATCTTGAATTTTGTTTAGGGTCCAATTATGCAACTGGATTTTGCTTATGGAAGGAGGGTTGTCCAGCAATACTTATGAAATTTCTCCTTACATTTAACCAGGTATGTTTAAGAAATAATTGTTGTCTGTAGTAATCTGTGAATAGTCTGAGAAATTCAAGTCCTTGATGTCCAGAGCAACACAGAGGCATGGCAGTACAGGCTTTACACTATTGCTATTACCCACTTATTTGCATTTTCAGGAAAAATGTTAGTCTTATGACAAAGCTGTTAGAACTACCCCTTTCCATCTTCTGAAATTTTAAGTATGTACAACATCTTTTTCTGCATCCTAAACACCCATGTACACAAAACTAGACTAATCCACAAACAAATTTCTTACAGCCAGTGACGAGCTACCAAAAGGTAAGTACATTCAGTCTCCACTGAAAAGGGCCCCATTCAAGTCAGTGATCTGGCAGTAAAAAGTCCATTCTCATTCCCTGGAGCATCCATCATCTCAGATAGCCTGTTTATGCTGTAATTATTTATTTCCATTAAACTGTAAAGTAACATATGATGATTGGTAAGATACAGACAATTTAACTTCTATATTTGGTATTTCATCAAAATGCAAAACACTCTTTCATGATCAGAGCTTTTATTCTCCTGTTCAGTGAGGTTCGCAATTAGAACACAAGAACACAAGAAATACAGTCCACTGTATATGAAGATACTCTAGCAAAGTATTTTAATCAAAACTGAAGACAGAAGTCAGTGTTGCCAAATATTACAAAAGGACAAAATTTTAATAACACATTTTACAAATACAGTTAACATAATACAATCAAGTAGTCCTCCATTATAGCCACTGAAATTTAATTATATATAACCTTTTTTTGATGAGCCTGCCTGATTGAAAACACTCATTTTCATCAGAAAGGACAAAACTAAACAAATTTTTAATAAGTACTTTTATTTATGCTGTTAGATAGTTGTACAGTCCTTGTCACCATACAAATGAAGCACTTTAACAATGTTTCACTGCTTAAATCATGCAAGCTGAGAAGTCTTGTATGCAGCAACAGTTTCACATAATGTAGTTTCTGCCTGCTGCCTCCAGTAATGAAATAAGAAGATAGCCAGAATATTTCAAGTAGTTCAGTAAAAAACTTATCTCCTGCCAGCACAAACATAGTTACTTACTGAATAAACAAACTTATTCCATTGCTGTGAAAGTAGCAAGTCTTTTTCCAGTCTGCCTTTTACTTGCATTTTGCAAAGGACTATGAGAGCATTGTGGTAGTGATTTCATGAGAAATGATCACTCAGTTGCTTTTGATTCCTGACATACTACAACGCTGACAGAAAAGTACAATGATGATAAATCCTTGCATTTATTTTATATGGTTTTCTTTGGGTCACCAATTAAAAATGCTACTGTAAAAATGTTTCTAGCTGAGCACATGCATTCCTTAGAACTGTTTCATTTAAACAGTGTCTTGATAATGTAAAATATAAAAAAGGAAGTGTTGTGCTTTACAGCACAAGAATGCTAAAAAAATAATGCGAATTCACTGCATTTGCAGGAAGTTTCAAAACCAACACCTCTTGAAACAGAAAGGCCTCATTTACATTGAGGAAATACTTGATAAGATATTTTGCTGATCTCAGTTAGATTTTCAGCAAAAGTTCAAATGAAAGTTCAATGGAGTGCCCTATTCCTGAACACTTATGGTGGTAACAGTAATAGGAGAGAAAACTAAGCAGGAAGAAAAGTCAATAACTTGAGAGCAGAGAAGGAGTTATCATCAAAGCCAGCCTTCCATCTTGTACTCAGATTCCTATTACAGTAATGGGATGACAAATACACAGAAAAGTTGAGACAGATAGCATTAGCAGAAATATTCTTAAAACCTGTTAAAAAGGGAAAGAGGGGGGTAGAACAGAAGAGAGAAAATACAATGCCAGGCAATGAAAAAGTTTTAGGTATGATTTTTCTTCAAAAACATTTAATTTGATACAATACCTTGAAAATGCTAAATGTCGACTTTAAAGTAACCTTTTTTTCCTTTTTGCCCTCTTTTACTAGACTGCTCTTGGTTAACTGAAATACATTTTCCTGTGAGTAATAATTAATCAGTTTCTGTTGGATAAAATACATGTTGAAGCACTCTTTATTCCTGATTTTGGGCAGCACTGTGATTTATTTGGAATATTGTAATAGTTCTGGTAGAGTATTTGACTCACCAGCCTTTCAGACCTTCCATAGGTCCAAAAAATTCCATCTGTGCAAGATGTATATAGATGAATGAATCAGCACAAGCATTTATCACTGGTTACATCTGCTTTCAAGGTACAAATAGATTTAACTACATTGGCTATTTGAAAAAGCTGCATGAAACATGCAAAAATTGCCTGGTACAATGGTAAGTTTAAACATTTTAACTGAATGCCAGCTCTGTAGCTCACATACTAACTTTTCTGAAAGTGAAAATATTTCCTTCTTTGTCTTTCATGGAGCTCATTTATTGAGTTGTACCCAGTCTACCTCTACTTTCTCTTTCTTCTTTCTGCTCCTCATGTAAGATCCTCTTGGCAGATAGGTCCTTCTATGTAGTTTGAACTAAAACAAGGGTAGGGTTTTTTTTTAACTTAGAGAAAGTGGTTAGGAGTTGTGCTCAGGAGGCATGCAAGTTTTATTACCTAGCTTCAGCTTCTGAGACACTGGCTTTATAAAGATTGTTAATATAAAATAATAGTACAGGAGAATTTTATTTTAAGGGCAACTAATGCCTGAAGGCATGCTCTATAACTTGCTGCCGGTGAGCAATAATGTTGCAATTACAAACAGAAAAGGACACAATATATTTCTTGTGACTGACACACTTATATATGCTTATGATGTGAAAATGGGATACACTGAAATTGATTCTTACTTAGATCCTATTTTGATATATGTTTTTATTTAACAGACATTGACTTTTATGTGATCCCATTTATATGACGAAATTTTTCTATACCTTCAGAGAGATACGATATTGGGCTGAATGAACACATCTACAGTGTTCATTATTTGGCTAATTTACATAGTACTAACCTATCTGATGTGCCACAACAGTACTAAAGATGGTATAGAATCCTAGAGATAGTATAGACACTAGAACTTAGATATGACGTAACTTTATTATGGAAGATGATGTGTTATATTGATCTTGGACATTCTGAGAGGCTTTTAATGATTTAACTATTTAAATTTCAGAACTTTGCAAAAAAAAAAAAAAAGAGCAAAGAAGGCAGCAAATCATATTCTTTTTATTTAAAATGAAAAAGAGAGAGAAGTTTAGCGTGTACTGAAAATGAAGCGAAAAAACAGGTTGTCAAGTACTATTCATTAATACAGAACATATGGGAGAATAGTTAAGTTTTATGTTGAATATATATATTAATCCTTTTATTTGGAAATTTTGTTTTTGCAACACAATTGCTTTGCATATACCAGAAAAGAAATTACACTGCTCTATGACAAGAATTGTGGTTGAAAGACAAATCAGGTAGAGTGGATAGACCAAGACCTTTCTCTTACACAGAGAGAGGCTAAAAAAGGATACTTTGCTAAAAAAAGGATCGTTAATTACTTTCCAATACAGAAAAAGCAGATTTTTATTAGCTTTTAAAGTAGAAGATTTGACTTAACAGTTCTTAGGCAAGACAGCAAACAAATAAAAGAGTTAATAAAAGATTCTTTCTCTGCCCACTCTGCCCTTGCAGGAGAGGTTTTTGTTTCACATGCTGGATTAATTTCAGCTGGATAAGCAATGTTTTGAAAAATAAAGAACTGCCCCCTAGTAGTCATGAAGCCATTATTCTTTCCATGACTCCTGACAGATAACTATATCCTTTTGATAAACTGTCCTTAAAGCAGAGACCCTCATTTCCTTGCTATGATGCTATGCTTGAACTAGACGGCTAAAAGGAAAGGGGTCTTGTCATGCTGAGCACCTTCTGTTTGTTCCTTAAGTAATCAGGTACTTTCAAGATCCAATAGACATTCATTGAACTCAGATTCTTTCCAATGATTTAAGTTGGATTTTGATTAATAACACAGAGAAGAACACCATGTAAGCAAAGGAAGACAGGGTTTTCCCACACATATACTCTTTCTGGATCAGACAGCTCAGTTTACAGTAGATAAGATATCATGCGGGATGGGAATGTCTGTTCAAGTGAGTCGTCCTTTACGTTGGATGAAATAATATTCCCAAAGATATTGAACACTGAAAGCTGGATACATATACACAAAGGTCAATCAGAAATTAATCCTAATATTAGTAAAATGGGATAAATACCACCAGTAAAGACCAGGAATCTTCACCTTGATTAAATCAAAGCGCTCTTAGCTGTAAATCTGGATTAATTGCAGCAGAAGAACCAGTTATTATACTCCATTCTATGGGAAAAACGTTGAACCTTAGTGACGATGGATAACAGCTTTTCTCTATCTATCAACTTTTCAAAATTCTGAAGTCATCTCGGTTTTTAACTATTTAGATTTGCAAATTCTAAACTAAATCTTAACCTAAGATTAATGAAATCTGGATGAATAAACTATACCTCTTAAACAAACATGAAGCTTATGACATTGTAGATGCCAGCACAATTAGAATCTCTTTGAGATGTACAGTAAACTGAAGTCAATTGGGTTCTAGATTTGCATGCTATATGTATTTCAATGCTACAGATGTATGAGCTGTAAGTCTAGTCTATTAAAAAGGATTGATGATCAAAATAAGAGACATGACATGGTCTTAGCAGAGACCTATGCTTTTCCTACTTATAACCTGAAGAATTTTAAAGAGATTCAGAGTATTACATTTCACCATTAATCATCCTACACTAAATTAAAACCATCCTACCAACCCATGAAAATTGGGCAAATCTATTGCTTATGGAGAGTCCAAACTTATTTAAGACATTTATGAGTACCACAGTCACTGGGTCTCTCTACTTTTCTCTATAATTCTTCAAACCCTAATTTTAGATTTAGGACTAATTTTAGAATCAAAAGTACCTTAGTACAAAACAGAACATAACACTTAAACAACAGTCATTCTTTTACTTCGTTTAATCCTACATAAAACTAATGTCACCTGAGCTCTTAAAACTTCAATTTTGTGATGTCACACCAGCTCTGGATTTAATGGAACCAGGACAACTAATTCCAACTACTCAAAACCAAGAAGTCAAATTATCATTATTTTTTAGCACTATGTCATATAAACACCATCTGGACTCCAAATTTGCTTTTAGCTTTGAGATCTCTAAAATAGCTGAAGAACTAGCTCAAGAAAACAGGAGGTTTAAGATCCAGTGGAGAGCAGATTTCTTTCATCTCTCTTTGTCCTAGAAAGTGCCAGCCATGTTGGCTCTAGACTGGTGAGTCTGAAAATCTTTTTCCTACCTGTAATGTTAAGACTGTGCTTGGTAAAACAAAAATATCAGCCTACATAGCTTAAAAATAATACAAAAATTAATAACTCTTATAGCCTAGCCCTTTTCTGATCTTTTCAAATGTCCTTGAATTATCTAAATAATGTCCACTTTAATGTCCTCAAATTATTTAAACTAAACTCAATAATTACTCATGTTATAGGCATGAGACTGTGAACTGATGCATTTCTGCCTTGGGCTCTGTGGATTTGAACCCTAGAGAGCAGTCCAAGCACCACTCAACAGGAAGATAACACTTAATGGAGAAGCAGATGTAGCCTTGCTGAGCCAGACAACAGAAAAATCCCTGCTGAACTCCGTCATCTTTCCACCCTAGGAAATATTGAAGATAAATAGGATGTTTCACTTTTTTTTTGGGATGCAGTAGCACAAACCATTACTCTAACTTCAATCCAGACTTTAATCAAAATACCAGTACTGTCCATAACAGTGCAGCTGGTTCTGTTCCAGTTGCCAGTATGGCATAGAATAGAATAAATGTCATAAAAGCAAACTTGTTTTATATGATTTTTAAAATTACTTATGAAGATAGATTGGTGAAGAAAAGTGTGATGTAGAAAAGTGTCTTACTTCTGAAGTGATGAAAAATGTTTCTCGAAAGTGGACATATACAGAGGTAATCTGTAAGACCAAAATGTAAATATGAGGCTGCCTAGCCAAATTCTGTTTAGAGAATATATTTCTCCTTTCTGCTGCTAAAAAAAAAAAAAAAACAAAAATGAAAAATCACTCTATAACAGGTCAGCTGTCTCTGCCAATTTAAAGTTCAGAAAATTACTAGTGGAATATTTGGATGTCCTCACCCTATTAGTACCTGACAAACTAGAATCTAGAAACATAAAATAATCTTTTAAGTATGTTTTAATTGTTTTCTCTGCAGCATTGCTCCAGGTTTTCTTTACTATTGCATATGTGTGTATTTAAAACATATCCACAAATAGCTGTAGCTTGTAGGTTTAATGATTGAGTCGCCTCAGTAAACTCCTCTTGAGGTTCACACGGCACACAATAGATTGTCAAGAAGCTGAGATTGTTTAGCATTTCATTATACCAAAGCTGGTATACGACTATTATTTTGACATTGCTGCCTTGGAAGTCTTGAAAAGCACTGTGAAAGAATACCTAATCAAATAGTCAGTGATATTTTACACAGTAATAATTCTCTAGGGTAAAAGAAAGTCAATAAAAATAATTAAAATATGAAAAGTTAAATATCCTTGCTCAAATTCTGTCAGTTAAAGAGATGTATGCTAAGGTAATCCTAAAGATTTTCACAGCTTTTACAAAAGTTTGGTTTAGAAACTTTCGTAAAGAAAAAAATGTCAGCACTCTCTCAAATCTATATTTCATAGAATTTGCCCCTTTTCACCCTGTGAGGTGCAGAGGGAGGAAGCAGAGGAAAGTGGACACTTGTGGTTCAACTTAAGTTTTCAAAGAGCAGGCAAGAACAGCCAGAAAGATAAAATTATTTTTTATTGCCCAGGTCTGCATTTACTGGACAGGAAAGAAACTAGAGTGGTAAAGGAGTGTACACCCTTGACTGCAGGGCAAGGAAGGGATAATTATGAAGTTTTGGGGAGTTGTTTTGTTTTGTTTTCCAAAGGCTACGACTAATTGAAGTGCTGGGGAGTTCTTCCTAAGACCAGATAAGGAAAACAAGAACCACCAGAGCAGAGCTGCTACCAAACAGCCCCCTTCTCCTTGTGTAAATGTGGTTCAGATAGAGTACAGGTTCTGTGCTGGCTTTTTGTAACGTACAGAATTTAGTTCTTACTGTAAAACCAGTCAGGTCCGTTCATTTTTAACTGACAGAGAACTCACTTGAAACTGATCCCATTACTGAAAAGACGTATTTGCCCTCTGTCACAGATGCTCAATGTCTATGGCCCCTTTATTGCCCGAGTCACAGGCTGCTATTGTGTTCAAAAGTGCTTTTTTTGAAGTTGCACTTTGTGTAGCAATTGCAACTGGTTTACCCTCACAGAGACGAAGGCAGAGTTACGCTCACCTTTGCCATCTCTGAGCCAGTGCAATCCACAGTGTCAGTTCTGATCTTCAGAGTTTTATGCAGCTGAAGTCACAACAATTTGAAATTATCTTCTCTTTAACAATATGGGAGCTGAGAAATCAGTTCAAAGTACTTCAGATATCATTCCTGAAGCGCATACCTTGGGCTGGGAAAAGGAAAATTTCTCTGGAGTGCACTTGACTTTGGTGTTTACTTCCGATCTTACCCAGTTAGCTATCAGCTCCTTTTTGTTAAATATATAGCAAATGAGTTGAAATCTGTGAGGTTAGGTTTTGAGATAAATTAGTGAGAAGAATGCTAGTGCCATAATACCTTATAGGAAGATGATTATGATTATGATTATGTGGAAATACAATTTCTATTTCAGCTTTTGAGAAATAATTCCAAAGTTGAAGGATTCATGTTTCTCTTGAAAAAAAAAAAAAA